>KV750084.1:0-34905 GCA_001692915.1 Glonium stellatum
GTGTGTGTGGCGGGTTTTGGGCGGAAGTGATGGAGTGGGATTTAGGGGCGGAATGGGGGTTGTCGTTTGGGGTGGTTTGGAGAGGGGGGGTGGCATTGTGATACCATGGTTTTTTAAGGCAGTTTGGTTTTGTATGGGGAAGGTTATAATTATAGGTTCTTTTAGGGGAAGGATGCATAGTGGCGTTGATGTGGTGGCGAGTTGATGAAAAATTCTGTTTTGGGTGAATGGGCCCACGCATAAGGCACCAGTATTAAGTTTTTTTATTCAAAATAACTACGACAAAACGCCCGAAAGGCCTTACAATTCGAACAAGTAGTGTACCTCCCCCCTTGCTAGTAGTTCAAGTTTGAGTAGATAGGGGGCGGGAATAGCAACAAGTTAAGCTCCTGAAATCAAGACACAGTTCTCTTCCGCATCTTGTGATTAGCCTCGGCTTGTATGGAGCTAGGGCAGGGTAAATGCAATCTTAGGAGCTGCAGCTGATTAGTGTGGAATGTTAGAAAACCGCAAAAGGGGTATTTGTTAGACCAAAACCCCCTTATAGATTTTATACTAGGCGCGTTATAGGCCCGCACTAAATGGACTGAAGCTTTCTCCTGGAAAACCGCTAGCTTACTTACTAATAGTAGTTCTTGCGTTGAACTTAAAAATTAGAACTTGAGTTAAAGTCGAAGGACGACTCTTAGTCCGTGGCTAGATGAAAACCTAGGCTTGAATCCTGACTTCTCCATTGAACACGAGCTGAGCTTAGATTAACCCAAGCTTCGGCGTCAAATAAGCAGCATTGCCTGACGGCCAGCTCTTCTTCCTCCGAGTGGAACTATAAGCCATAGACGATGTCGCTTCTGCCGTCCCCTTCCAACAAGTTAAACGCTCCTTAGATATTTGAGGCATTGGATTTTTGATGGGTCCGGTTTTACTGAGAGGGTACTCTTGGTCGGCCTCTCCCCTACGTTATTTCTGATTTTACTAAAGTGTTTGAAACCTAGCGCAAGATATATGCTAGGCAGGAAGACCACGACCAGGAATGCGATGCCCTTCGTTACGGTGCTGTCCCGCTTAGCAACTGCAGTAATTTCACAGGAATCTGCAGCCAGCTCAGTCGAATGCTCCGAAAGCTTTTATTTAAGCGAGCATCTTTTTGGGCGACGTAGTTATAAATCTAATGCATTTAAAATAATTAATTAGTGGCCCACAAAACTATGCAACTAGGGCTCTCAGAAACTCACCACTGCCATTTGAGCCTGAGCCCTTTTCTCAATGTACTAGAGATGTCAGGGCATGACATAGACTTATGGGAGACGAATGCTAGCCACTCTGCGGGAACGGCTGCGGCTATCTCAATATTCGCTTTTCTAGGCTGCGGAACTTTAGTGTTGATATATCTAATGCTCTCTTGAACGGATTGAACACCTGAGAGAAGATTTAGGGAGGAAAGCGTGTGGTGTGGATGTTGGAAGACGGAATGTGGCAACGATCATCTTGAAGAGCTCTCTTGAAAATGGCGGATGCTCCCGCTCATAGATCTCTTTTGTATCATGGAGAAATGCCGTAGGCAGAGATTCGGAAGTATACCGACATCTGAAATTGGGCAAAAGCTGTTAAAGTTATTTAGTTCTTCATCCTGCGGTCTTTAGCTAGGCTGCATATATTAAACGCAACCCTCCTACAGCTTCGTTGCTTACTTCATCTGTGATCATCTCTTCGAACTTTGCTAACCAGCCGTTGCCAATCAGAAACAGTGGTGAAGTAGTTACTAAATTAAGTCAAGTTTCTAATTCCCCTTTACTCAAAATCTTAGAAATAATTTTTAGTTAGGTAGCTTATTTATCCAAAATTAGTTTACAACACCTAGAGTGCGCATTCAATCTCCCTGTGATTTCGGCTGCTAGAGCTGCTTCTGCACTTGTATCCGAAAGCGTCTGGCGGCCTACACACTATCCGTTTCCTCGAACTCCTGCACTCTTCTCCCCTGCTCCAGACTTGCGATTGCACATACGGCACACCAACGTATAGAGCCCACGCCATTGTCTCGGATTATAGCACTGCAGCATTGCACCTTGCTCTTTCGGTTGATCGTTGGCCAACCTCTCGCTCAGCTAGCCACGTGTTATGCAGAGCAAATTTAACTTCTAAATTCTGGCTTCAGAACCACGCGGAAGCTCTAAGATTGAACCGGAACCGGTCCTGCGGTTTATCTCACAAAGAGAACCGTGTCGATTGGTACGCCATTCTCACTGCTGTGGTTTTAAGCTTCACACGTTTGACTCTAAAAACCGGAATGAGAGTAAGGCAAAGGGAATAGACGAATGGTGATGCCATGGTTAGTGAGACGACGTCTTGACTTACTAGCGTACAAAATTGGTGAGCTAGTAACTACTAAAATATGAACATCAACCAGAAGCAGTCAACCCCGGCATACTCAAATACAACTCCTCAAACCTGTTCATCGTCTTCAGTGGCGCATTGCCGCTCAAATTCTTCGTATCCCACATCTTAAATGCCGCAACATCCTTCCACATGTTCACCACGCTCACGGCGATTTTCTCCATCTTTTCCCACTCATGCGTAATAATCTTGGCATCGTCTTCCCAGTTCTTGCTTGGGGTAACGGGCGTCCAGGCATCATTAACGGGCTTCGGATTCGGGAATGCAGGCTCCTTGCCGCTTTCAAAGACATTCTGCCCCATGGCGTCGACGACGTTGAATTGAATGGGGATCTCGACGCTAAGTTTGGCATCCGGAGCGTGAATGTCTACGCCTGTCATGAGCTGCTTCGTGCCGTTTGACGGTGACAGCATTGCAGATTGGGAGGCGTCTCTGCGAGATGGATCCGTAGATTGATCGTCTGGAAATTCATCAGTATTCTCATAAATTGTAATTAATGAAAACTCACATTTCCCCCACAAAGCAGTGGGCATTGGTCTAATGACTCTCTGAACCTTGTTCCAACCATCTTCTTCGTCACCGTGCTTAGCCCCTACCGCGCTGGTCGAAGTAGTGCTCTCTCGGTAAATCTTGATCTCCAGCTCCGACTTCAATGGCTCAGAGACTTGCATTGGCTTAGCATAGAACCTATGGTCTTCCGAGTCATTCCAGGATCTTTTCACCGAATTCTTATCGTCTGCCTTTTCATCTTTTGTCGCGGCCGTGACGACGGTGCAGTTCTCGACGACGAATTTGCAAGCGACGCTGAATGCGAATCCTGCACCGCGAACCACCCATGGTGCGTCTTTCGGCGTTTCTTGTTTGCCGTTTGGCACAAGACCTGCCTGGCAAGAGAACACGTGCGGCTCTATCTTCTTGTTTACATCGCCACCGCCGGCGAGCGCATTCGGTGTGTCGCCCTGCAAGACTAGCTCGAAGAACTCTTTTAGCTCGACCTTCTTTGGAGGATCCGGGTCGTCTCCGAAGTTGACGTCGAATGTGGCGATCCAGAAATCAACAGTGACACGTCCAGACAATGGAGGTCCTTGAATGAAGAGAGTAGCACCAAGATGTGCGCTGATAGTTATTGTAGCTATACAGAAATCAACCATACATTCGATTCCCACGGATACGCCACCTTCAGCCATGAAATGGAATGGTTTGTAGTTGATCAGAAAGTCGGCGTAAGCATTGAACCATGCTCTCAATGGGCCAGCGCGAAGAGTCACGTCCAAACGCCCACCACCCATACATACCTTCGGCGTGATAGCGAAGTATGCCTCGCCGGTGATGCTGATATTGCTGTTGAACGACCAGCTAATGCCTAGCCTTGGTGGAACAGGATAATGCGCTGGAGGCTGGAAAGAGCGATGATAACCCCCGATCGAGAAGACCCAATCACCATTCAGATTCGGATCAGGACTGTCGAACCAGGAATACATAGCAAATCCTCCGGTTAGATGGCAGTTGGGGTCAAGAATATATGATGCTGGTGTGAGTTGACCTTCGATCTTCATAACACCAAGAGCGACATCGACTGTTGCTGAAAGACCGAGCTCGACATGGACGAATTTGCCAGGACCAGGGCTGGGCGAGGGAGGCAAGTCTGCAATAGCAAGTCCAAAGATTCCAATCTTGATAGTCGGGTCGAATGAGAGTACGATAACAGCATCAACCTTGAGAACTTGAAACGCCGTGACTTTGACACCAGCCGCGATCCAGAAAGAGTCCAGCCGAGGAGTGATGATTCCACCATTTTTGGTGTCCATTAGTTTAGTGAGACTATCCAGCGGTCCATCCGTCGCTGGAGGCGATATGAGGGGGAATGACGGAACCTCTGAAGCGGTTGGGAATTTCATGCTCGAATTGTAGCCAACACCGGCAACCAAACCCGACAGCTCCGCCCAACCGATCGACATAAGTGGGCCGTTAACTCTACAAAAGATGAATGCGGACTTGAAATCTTTGCCGTCAGGTCCTGCGATCTCTCCGTAGAACCCGGCAGCCTGGAAGAGATATACCCCGTAACTGACCAAGATAGCTCCCATGTATTGGTGCTTGCCATTTTCCACATGGTGCATAAAGGCCCCGGCAAGAAGCAGTGGTGGCTTGTTGAACGATGCAGCAAGACCGTCCAGTGACACTTCTGGCACCGGCAGATTCTGCAAACTAGTCTTATCGTTAATCGGGAAAGAAAGCTTGAATCCCATCAACGAGAAGCCAATCGGCCCAATGAGAATGGACGCGTCGATGACGACCGAGAATGTGCCATCTTTGGGTGTTCCTTTCCAGTCAAAGCCAATATTGGAGATCGAAAGTGGGCCAGTAGTTTTCTTGTACGGAGCAAGAGCCGGCCCGGGGGCTTTTTCTAGCGGAGGATCGTTGCTCGCTGTAGTTACTACAGTGTTAATCTTTCCGTTCACTGGCGGTGCTGGTGCCTTAGGCGCTGTCTTGCCAAATACATAGTCAAGCAAAACCGCACTTTCGCCCTTGGTATTCTTTCCAATCATCATGAAATGATGACCAGCTTCAAGAACGACATCTTTGTCATCAAGCACCTCCTTGATCTGCTTGAATTGTAATTCCCGGGCGCCATCTTTGCCCGAGGTTAATGTCCGATTGATGGCTTTGACTTCACCATAGGTCAATCCTTTTGGACCAGGAGCTGCCGGTTTCTCAGAGCCGAAGGCAGCCTCACTCGTGTCCTGAACCCACATGTACAGAATTTGATCGACCGGCTTATCGACCTTGCCGATGAGAGGCAGGTCGACGTCAGGAATATCATTCAGCGAAGCAACGACAATTCTCTTCGTTGGCAGCTTCTGTTTCTGATCCGACGACACCTCCTTGCACTGCATGAAAGAGAATGAAAATCCAAAAATGTCCAGATTAACAAAGAAAACTAGTCTAGTGGGTTGCCCCTCTATGTCTTTTGCCAGCACCAAGGAGATCTGATCTTGGCTTTTGGGCCGCGAGAATTCGATATTGCTCACGAACGAAGGGATGAGGTTATCCGGGCCAAGCAAGTCATCAAGCACTGCACCGAGCTTAATCGTGTCCGTTGCTAGAGTTGCAAGAGATTTTTCATCCGCTGATGCAATCATCCTGTTTGTGTTTGAGTCTTTCGGGAAAAAAAGTCTTGCATTAAATGACCATGTTGATTGATCGGCTCCATTCTTCTTGATAGTAGTAAAGTCCAGTGAGAGGTCGACAGGCCCAAGACCGATCAAACCAGTGATAGTGAAGTTCGAGGCTTGCTTCCCTTGATAGTCGTAATCAACGGTCAGGGAACGAATCGAAATGTTTTCGATGAGCTCTGTGACTGCGTTGCTCGAATCGCTGTCAAAGAAACTGAAGAGCAAATGTCCTGATAAGTTCCCAATTCCTCCCTTCAACTTCCAAGCAGTCTTGCCAGCGACGTTCTTGTAAGCAACAGACCCGGTAATCTCTGCGGGTTCAATTCCTACAGCTTCAGGCTTCGGGCTGAGTAGAACTCTAAAACTAAGCTCGATACTCCATTGCTTGACATCCCCGAAGCTATACGATGCAGCGAGCTCTACGTTCGACAATGAGATCATGGGGACAGCCGCGCCTTGAGTTGGCGGCTTTGCCCTCATTCTCCCACTGAACGCAATTTGATCAGAACTGATTAAGAACTCTGCTTGCGTAACTTGGCTCGGCAGGCCATCTGGGAAGTCTTGAATGCCACACAAAGCTGCCAAGTCAAGTGCATCTGGCAAAGGCGTTTTCACAGTAACAGGATCGAGTTGGAAAATTTTCTCCCATTCGGGAAGTAGCTGGACCTTTCGAAGGGGCTTTGCACCAGCTGTTACAGGAATCAGTATTCAGTACAATAGCAATTGTAATCGCAAGTCAATGAAGGAGTATAACTTACTCATCAAATCTGCAGAAAGAGAGTGGTAACCGCCCTTGGGTCGATTCTGCCAAGTGTATGTAGCCATAAATACGGCCGGATTTACCGAGTTGCCATAATTAAGATTGACTTCGATATCAACCCGAATTGAGTTGATGGATGTGACTTGCAATTGATTATTTGCGTTGGGCTTGCTGCCTAGTTCAAGTGTGAGCGATCGAGGTTGCAACCCATTCAGAGTAGACCCTCCGACTTTGTTATTGAGCCATTGGCTGAATGAACCATCGAAATCTTGATTGCTTCCATCGGAGGACTTCAAAAGGTTTTGTATCCAGCTGATCATTGTAGCAAGGGCTGACGTCTCTTGAAGAACAGAAAGGGTTAACTGTATATTGGAAGCAGAAAACTTGATGATTCCGCGGAACTTGATTCCAAGTATGGAAATGTCAGTGACAATCGTGATATCGCCTCTATGCAAAACGCGGACGCCTTCTTTACCCTTTGTGTACGAGCATACTTTCTTGGCAATGACGAATGTATTCCGAAAATCAAGAGTCTTAGGGTCCAAATACTGCAATAGTGTCTTCAGGAGATCCTGAGAATCTTCTGCAATCTGGAGTTGCAAGCGGATGGCGGTGTCATAGTTGCTGACTGGGTCAAACCAAATAGCATTCCGATGACCATCTTCCATGTACGGCTGTAGCTTCAGCACACCTAAGAGCTGGATTGGAAGAGCTTTTGCCAAGGCTTTCAAGCCCATGAAATCTGTTACTTGGCTCAAGGTAGTAGTACCAGTGAATGACCTCAATCCGAGGCACAGGACGGTTGCATTCTCCATAAGCCCTGGCTCGTCGAAGGCGCACTTTTCATTCCGCTTTGCATCCTTCTCATTGAACGTTGTCAGCAAGACTGCACTCTCGGAAGAAAATACGAATGAAAGTTGATCCTTTGTGGTAACTGTTGTAGAAAAGGATTTGATGATGCCATTAGGATCGACATTGGCAGCTATTGACTTCGCACCGACTGCATCTGACAGCCAAGCTGCTAGCTCATCATTACTTGCAAAAGCAACATCACTGGAAGTCTCAGTACTCGGAATTGACGCCAACGAAAGAACGCCCGTTTTCAGGGTGCCCACGAAGACATCTAAGTTGAAAGCAAGATCTGGTGGTATACGTCCAAAATGTTGTGTATCACCAGTAGGTTTCAAGCGAGCGAACGCATTGTTTGCGAATAATGCGTATCCGGTTTTTGGTATCCTGACCGGCTTGAGCGGCGGTTTCGGTCTAGGCGGGACCGGCTTGTCAGATTTCACGATTGCATTTGTACCCATCTCATTGATATCTGTGCCTGGATCGGTGATAATTGATGTTGGGCTCATGGCAACTCCGCGGGTCGGCAAACGACGTTGAGCTGACTTCGACGAGTTGGCACTCATGCTCATCATCGGTCCTCCAGCGGCAAGGAACATAAGCGGCGAGAAGGCGCCCGTGTACCTTGGGTCATACCCATCGTTGTAGTCAGCGTGAACATTGTCTTCGTCTGTTACCTTTCCCTCTTCCTCAAGACTGCCGTAGCTCAACGCAACTTCTTGCTCATGGTCGGCGACGATATATAAATCGTCGCAGCCGTTTACCTTGTAATGTACATGTCCTTCGTAGTAGTCGCCCAGTGGCCGGCTCATCACCAGTAAGAAGGTTAGATCATCAACTCCGGCTCGTAGTTTCTTATTATTCGCTAGGTCCAGGACCCATGGCATACCGTCTGAGTTCGGAAACCCAATTCGATTCCATATTGTTTCTGTCAAGCCGGCGAGTACTTGTAGAACATCGATTTCGAGCCAAGGTTTGTTTTCGTCCCATTGACCTAGCTTGGCGACAATTTGATCGCAGATTTCGTTTTCAAGGAGGACACCTGCCATTTTGTTGTATTCGTTGCAGAACTTGTCTGTGCGATAGGCTTCATCTTTCATCATTTCAGGTTTGAATACTCCCGCATTCATCTGCTTTACTAGTGCTAAGTGGAACAGATTCGTATTATCGCAGTCCCGGAACAGGTAATGTGGATATTTGGTTGCAAAAATGCGTCGTGATCTCCCTGTGCCCTCAATGGGTTTGGACGCTCGATACCATATATCCAACAGCCAGACAAGTTGCCAGGCTTCGGCGTGTTAGTAGGCCCTTAAGTAATGGGGATGCCGTGGGCTTACCAGGGTGAGGATATCCCGAAGTCGGATTTGAGACAATGATGTTCTCGGGACTGAATTGGTTGACCATAGATAGCGGAGTCGAGTGTCTCGAACCGTGATGACTGAGCTTCATACTTGTTATCTTGGCGCTGGGCAGTATGAGCTGATGCACCACGTGCTCGAGAAAGCTGTCCGCATCGCCAGCAATATAGTGAGAGATGTGATCTTTCCAGAGGACAATCGCAATTATCGATGACTGATTCGTCATTGTCGGAGCCTTGCGCTGATACATTGGCGTTGATGGCGGATCGTACTCCCAAGGTACCTCAATACCACCGAGGAGCGTCCGGTTCGCAGCCAAAATGTATAGGCCCGGCGCATCTCGGTCAATTTGCTCTAATATAGGATGGGTTGGGGGATTTGCTTTCCACATCTCAGGCAAGGTCTGCGCTGAACCAAATTGTTTGGAGTCTATCGCTACGTTATTGAAAAGATTGACTCCGACAACAGCTGCATCTTTCAGATTGTTGTACTTGTTCTCGGTGGTCCGCAGTCGAAAGATAGGAACCCCTGTAAAAAGCGGAGGTATTTTATCGTCGGTAGTATTCATTATCACTGTGCCATTGTTGTCGGCATAGACAAAATCTGGTTTCCCGTTAACAAACGAGTTGGACTCCTTATGGTAATACCGCGCCCAGTATGGAGCATAAAACCAAGTCATTGGTATTGGTGCATTGCTCTGGGAGTCATAAAGCAGATTAGGATGCTTGAAGTTGGTGCCTTTTCCATTGACGCCCTGAAAGAAGAAGTCCATAAGCCCAGCCCAGTGATCTTCATCCCAGTGGGTGACGACCACTGCACTGAACTTTAAAACATTCTTGTCCTGGCCGTTGTCGTAGCCAGTAGAGTAACGGCTTTGAATCCAGGGGATCACTTGTTCAATAGGACTAGGCGCGTTGCCCTGCTTCTTCTTTGATCCGCCATCGATGAGAACTGCGGCGAGAATGTGCGGTTTGTCGTGCTGGGTATTCTGTATCATCAAATGGATGGCACAGTCCCCTGTAGCCACGCTGACGTGGAAGGACTCGACGCCATAGTTATTCGACATCTTCGCTACATCGGGTTCTCAAATGATATCCTAGGCATTGTTAGCCATGCTTTCCGCTTTGGCTCTGTCATGAGCTATGGGGGGAGGGACTGACCGTGTTCGGCATTCACCGCATTATCACATCTGTGAAACTGATGACATAGCTCACAGCCAGATGAAAGCTTCGCAAGAACTGAATGCCAAGCAAGCAGTGTATTGCATTGCCCATGGGCAACCATTTTCAGTAGCATTCCAATAAGATCCCCCTCGAATCTTCAATCGGTCCGTAACCTTGCCAAATAGATGCCCGCCCGAGACCCGCTCCCGTCAAGGTTCCACGGGTGGGTAACAGGCCCAGGTCTCGACCCATCTCTTTCGCAGGAGTGGAATATCACACCGCACAGCGCCCTATCGGGCTGCGCTAGCCTATTAACAGTTGTGATACCGACAAAATGGTGCATAAGTTAACACTTCTCAAGGTCAATTGAACTCGCATATGCAATGCACGGCCGAATTTAGCTGAATATGCACGGAAAGTGATGAGCTGAAGTCAGTTTTAAGCGAACGCACGTGTCATGTGGAAAAAGGAAGGAGAGGAAGCTTGGCACGGCACGCCTCTTCCGTGTAAGGTATTTGTGGCGTCAGGGGCCGACTGGTTAGGTAAGGTAGGCTAGCGAGACTTGGTACCTTAGCACGTGCTATTGCAGAAAACGCTGTCTCTCGTGTAAGTCGCCTAGTTAGGATAGTATCACATGACTTTGACATATGGACGTTAGAGGAACCCGGGAAATCTCCTGTACTTTCTGCCGGCATTAATAGGCGGTAAGCAAAGACTTTTGGCAGGGTCCTCTGTGCTTCCTGCAAGATAGCTTCAATCAGTCCAGCACTCAGTCGTCTCTTTACGGAGCGACCACCCAATACTGATCTATCTCCTCAGCTTTGTAATATTTGCCGCGCCATTATCACTACTTACTGTCCTGCAACACGTGCAGGAAGAAAAAATTGGACGTGATGATGCTGGAACGGTGATGGAAATGAGATTGAGTGAGGTGAAAATCATGGATGGCATGGCTACTTCTTCGTCTCCTCCTCTAAAATACCTTTCGTCATCTGCAAATACCCTTCTACGGCCGTGTACGGCCCATCCTCAAACTTGGGTCGTCCATCCGCCTTCCCCAACGCAATCGGCATGAACGTCGTTCTCGGCACCGTATCCCCCTTCGCGATGGCCATGTACGGCTGCAACCAATTCCAGTCCGCGATGTTCGTCGGCAACTCGATCTTTTGGTCGGCAAATACCTTTTGCTCCCCCTTCAGTGACAGGTTAGCCTTTAGTTCGTAGTCATCGTTATAATCTGGCACATCTTTGGTGACCATGAGTGGACCGATGTGGAAGAAGGCCGTCATGTGGTTGAGCGCTTGCTGCCATGTCCAGTCTGGCAGTTTGAGCTCGCGGATTGGAAGGAAGCTAGAGTAGGCATGGATAGGTTGGAATGGGTCGATTATTGCGCCGAAGACTTGGAGGGCGGAGTTTGTGTCTGATACGTATTGCTTGCATGCAGCTTCGGCGTCTGGCTTATTGTATGACTGCGGGTCCAGCCAGTACGGTTGGAACTTGGGGTATGAGTCCTCCGCGAGCTCGAGGATGGGATACGTTGGCCCTGGGGTTGGTGGACGTTCCCCGTGACCGAAGTATGTATACAGTTTTGTGAGGTCCAACTCGTCATTGAGCGGTAGGATATGGTCTTCTCCCGCTCTTTTGACCGGAAAGTATCCAACGAGGCCGTCGAATTCGCGGTGTGAGTCGCCGATCTTGATTGGGAATTGATAGACATTGGCCGCGTTTGGACTGCCCAAAAGCTTCATTGACGGAGCTGACACGTTCATGGTAGATTGGTTGGTATATGCTGACGTCGACAGTTCTAATGACCATCCCATGTTGACAAGTGCCAATGGTTTGCCAACGATACAGTTCAAGGACTCTGCATACTCTCCTGGTGCTGCACCTGAGAACTTGAGAGCTCCGTTGATCATGTCGAGGAATGCTTGCAAATACTCTCCTCTGTCTTTTGCGGTAAGCTTCTGGATCAGTCTGTCTAACTGCGCGACACTTTGTCCTGGTTGCAATTCAGTCTTCTTAAATGGCAGCCACGTTGCACTGGCCACCCCACTTGTTCGTCCGTGGGCTTCATCATTCGGGAGTCTAACTTCGCGGTAAAAGACACCTCCTGCAGTAAACAGTTGGATTCCGTAGTCGATGTAGTTGACGACGATCCAGCCCCAGATTGGATTCTCCCATTCACTCGCTGGTCGCCACCCCGATGTCGGGTCATTTGATTCTCGTTTCACGAAGTAAGCATTCAACCTTGCAGGCTGATTAATACTCGGCGGCAACTGAACAAATTCAGAGAAGCCATCCTTATCATCTGCGCTTGCAGTATGTGCGTCGTTGGTATTACCCCTAGTTTCGGTCTCGTAGAATTCGCTAACACAAGGCGTGATACGATCGGTGATGATGGCAGATGCTGTGGGCTGTAGCGCGTGAATGGCTTGGCCGAATTTATCAATGATATTTAGCTTGGTAAATCTTAATTGTCCATGCGTCACAGGCTTGAATGGCGATGGGGTATTGTCGCCAGTCGACCTGACGTAGATCTGCATGCCATACGGGGTAGGATCTGATTCTAAATCCATCCTTCCGATCCTTTCTTTCGAATATACGTTATTCGAATCCACAGCCTCACTGATGGCCTGTGGAAATTTTCCAGTAGCTCTTACGGTAGGCTTGATATGCGTGCCTCGAGCCAAAGTTAATAGGTGATCGGTAAGGCCACTCATTGGTGCTGACAAGAACGACAGTCGACGTACATTCGCTAGTAGTTTATCTCTTTCTTCTCTGTCGATAATCGGATTGAGCTCTGTTTCTGGTACAGTATCGAAAAGTTGTTGAATGAGTGCCTCTAACGAAAAGGAGGGTTGCGGCAAGACTAAGATTCTACCGGATAGGACGCGTTTATCATTGATTTTAGTCAAGTCGATGTCTGGATTGATGCCATAGTAGGTGTGCTCCAACCCGGAGGTTTTGTTCACTCTTTTCTTCAGCTTCCATTCCTGCCACGGAACATGCACGTACTCAGCCTCCCATTCGACAAAAAGCGGGAACCACGGCTGCATGTTATTCCATCTATCCCGCCATGGCTTGTTGTCTCCTCCTTCAATACCGGTATCGTGGTACATCGGCAAATTATTCGTGTCGTCAGACTTAGTATTGTTCTCGCCCAGAGCACAAAACTCTCCGAGCAATTTCTTGATGGTATCCTGGATGTCTCGTATATTGTTAATACCAACTTTGGCAAAATCAATATTGGGTTTTCCGGGATCATGGACGAGTTGAGTATCTAATCGCACTTTCACTTTATCTAGAAAATCATGTGCCCAGCCGGACTTTACTCCTCCAACAAGCAGCGTTGGATCGCGTTGCTGGTGGTATTCTGACGCAACAGCCTCCACTGCGTTCGAAATATCGTTCTTGCAATTGTTAACCTCAATCAACTGATTCTCAGCCAGCTTGAGAAGAGCTTTGAGCCTCGCATCCGCCTTGTCAACGTCTGTCGAATCCGGTCTTACAGCTGAGGCGTCCGTGCTGAAGTACTTGAACCACAACGAGAATAATTCCCATTGCTGGGTTCTTATCGCTCGCTCGGTACCGTTAAGGAGAGCCTGCGCACTGTTTAATTTCCGTAGGCTTTTCATGTCATCGTCGCTCGGCAGAGTTGGCTTGCCCGGCTGCTGGGAGATGGGGAAAGTGTATCGCGTTCCTCCATTGCTGCGGGAGTAGTTCCGATGAATCAGTTGGTCTGTCGCTTTACGATACGCTTCTACGGATTCATCTTGAACACGCAGATACGCAGCTAGGTTATGGATGTCTTCTTCTAGTTGTCGAATTAATCCGGTGTCCGCTTTCTTGTCGTCCGATGGTTTCTCGCCATGATGCGCACTGACATATGCTAGCAAGGCGTCAATAGGTGTAGTACCAATCGAAATCTGCTGCTTCTGGTTGAGATTGCTGGACCAGTCATCTGCCGGTGTTGCTGGCTTGAGAGTATCATTCCAATTGACTCCGTACATGGCCCCGTGGCAGACGATGCGGGCTTTGTCGACCTTATCTAACCAGCCAGTCGAGTCCGGCAGCGTCTCTGACAGAGCTAGAGACAACTTCGCGAGTCTTTCTCTCCGTTTTCCTTCCGACGCCGTGTATAGTACATCGTCGGCATCGTCGGAATGCCAACCAATGACGTAGTAATCCGCTGTCGCGCTCTTCAGCCGGTCTCTGGAAACCACCTTCCCCATTGCGTCTCTCACTTCGTTGTAAATGAAATTATCCAAAATCGAGAACACATTCCCGTTATGCGGCTGGTAGTCCGCGAAAAGTTGGTTCGAGCTTGCCAACAAATGGAGTTTAACTCGAGCCGCCTCCTTGTCTTCTGACCACGTCGCAGCCGGAAACTTCATTCCGATGAACACTTCCGCTTGGTCTGTGATGCTGACACTTCCTTCTCCGGAATTTTGGACGGGGTTTCCACCCTCGTCAAGACTTTTAAGATTAATATCCATGAATGGTGAGACGTCATTTTGAAGATCGACGTCCGAGTTCAGCTCATCAATGCGACGCACTCTGTCGCTTTCAACAACCCAAGCCTCGATCTCCGGCATATCCACTTTAGGGTTGATAGAACCGGCGTGTAATTTTCTCACCACCAACCATCGATTCGGCACTGCTGGAAACACCGGTGCTGTTGGATCTTCATTGCCGTTCACCGATTTTTTCTTGTCGTTTGCACTCGAGCTTCCCGAGCGATAGATTCGCGGGATTGTCCAATGCAAATACACGCCTTGTCTTTCCAGACGAGTCTGACGCGTACTCAGGTTCGTGATCCTGGGGTTGACATTACTAGGAGATGAGAGATGGAGATCAACGTGCGGTAACACATCTGTTCTTGCTGCATTCTGATCTACTCGTAGATAAGTGTAATTTGGCTGGGTGATTGGTGCGATTTTCGATTCTCTTGCTTGACCATTGCACACTGCTGGATTGAGAACGAATGCGTCAAGTTTGATTGGCAAGAGTAGATTTTTGCTCGCCATTGTGGTGTCTGTAATATCGAATTTGAGATTCTGAACATCAATAATGGCGAAGTTGAGTATTGTTGGAGGTAGTCTAAGAAACTGCTCATGCATAAGTTACGTTTCTGCGGCCAGACCTCCCTATTACATTAGCGCCGGACGCGGCTTCCAACTAACGTAGTACTGCGGCCCTTCTAGCTGCGACCCACACCGCCATAACAAGAGACATGCCCCGCATCCAATACTGAGAACTTGGTCTAGATTTCAAAGTTCACTGGCATTTAGCTGCTGCCCCGTCATGCGTAAGTCTTCTAAAATTCCCCGCGTCTTTAAATGGCACAGTTAGTGCACGCTATCGAGCTTGACGGGGACTTTGATCGCTCCGCTCAAGTACATAGAAAGCGACAGAATTACAGTCGAATCTTGTTATAGCAATTGGTTCCTGCCAGCCGGATTCTATCGTTATATTTATATATCGCTATATCCAAAGCTTAATCGTTAAATCTATATTACTAATCTATCTATCTAAGCTAGCCGTCTACTGCTCCTTGCCTTAACTTGGTGATACTTTGGATATTGAGGTTTCGTTCAACCTGTGATACAAAATTATGAGGAAAGGGCGATGGTGTAATATAGATTAGTCAGTGGCAGATATATATACCTGCCACAGAGCCTCAATAATAGATCATCCTTTTCCCAACCCTCAATTTTGTACCAACCTGTATTAACAGCCCTAGATCTTCTCTTTGAGAGTCTTTCTAATGCTCAAGATAATGCATAAGAAACTGGATAGCTTCAAACGCCTGATTTGTAGATGGAACTGGCTCTGGTAAAGACATATTGTCTTCTTCTGGTACTGCTCCCTGTCCAAACTTTCTAGCATAATGCTGAAATAATCTTATCAAGATTAACTTTAGCTTTAACCTCTACATCTTCGTCTATAGAATTTAAGAAGTTTTGAAGACTTATGGCGTCTTATCCTTTCTGCCTGCTGTGCCGCTTTAGATAGCTCTATAATACCCTCTAGCCCCTGCTCGTGTTTATGCCTTCCTTATTTGAGCCCTTTCACTATAGTACTCTTCTAGAAGCAGTTGCAGATTGTTGAGGCCTTAATTTTGTGGTTCTAAGCTCGAAGAATCTAGCGTAAGGTGTGATATATCGTGACGTAATTAAACGGATTTTACTGCTTGATATAATACTCAAGCGAGAATCGAAACTAAAGCTTCCGGTAGTGTTTAAAGAGAGAGCAAGAAGAATGCGTGCTTTATACTTCTTCATTCCAGGAAGAGCTGCGGTGGATAGACCTCTCGACATAGCCCATCGTCAGTATAGTCGCGCCTCGTCTATGTTATTGATATTGGCGTCAGTATATAGGCGGCAAAATTTGACGGATTTGAAAGAATCTTGCCATAGGCTTGATCAGGAATCAATCTAACTTTGCCGTGCGTGACGTATTCCTTGATCTTGAAACGTCTCTTGAAGTTATATATAGCCACCCACTACTAAACCTTAGTATAAGCTGGTCCGAGTACTCGGGTACCCAGGGCCACACCCCTTGTACCTTTTTGGTAGGATCGCCTGTAAGAAGACCTCCTTGGGCTTGAACTGGCTTTTGCTATATAAAGAGTATCGTTTTATGAAGAGGCTAGCCAAAAGCTCTCTGGTGGAAGGCCTAAAGGAAGGTAGAGACGTCGAGAGATTAGGTTTTGTATTAGGGTAGAGACTAACTTGACAAGAGTGGTGAATCGCTGTGCGCTAACTTGGTATAATGAAGAGTCAAACGCCAGGGAAAGCGATAATTAAGCCATGCTTGTATCACGGACAGCCGTTCAAGTAGTAGATCCGTAATTGCATAAACCGTCCTGCTTGGCCTCAAGATTTCATAGTTGCGTGTTTTTGGGATCCTGCACAGTAAACTGTATGTTGGCGGGGGTGACTGTATGGGCATTCACAGGAGCTTCCTGTAGTCACGTACTTGTTCAGCTTGTATATAGATTCGTCGTATGCGACGACTCCACCTTATGGAGTCCACACCACCATGCCTGCACCCGGAATGATGCTGGCTGAAGAGCCTCAGAGCCTCAACAAGAGACCTTCTTTAGTCCTCGGCGTCAGTTTCAGGGTTCCGCAAATCAATTGCAATGAGACTTAGCAAACAATTTGTCATTTTTTATCAGTGCCCAACATCACAAGTGGTATCTTTGTCGATATGACCTTCATCTGGGGATGGCTCTCCGATGAACCTCTACACGGCCGTCGCTGGCCCTTCATCTATCTTGGCGCGGTAATTATGGTGAGTCGGATGCGTCCAATGTACTTGTTGTCCAAATAAGACATTGCTGACTTCGATTCAGTTGACTTTCAATACCTTACTGTGGCAGATGCCGCTTTACTCCAACATCCATGGCCGAAAAGTAGGTTACCGGCTCGGACAGGTCGGTTTTAGCGTAGGTCCTCCCATCCTCACTTGGATCAACAAGATATGCTCTGATGGCACTAAAAAGAGGGCATTGCTCGTCGCACTAGGCAAAGACTTCGCTTACGTTGTGCAGGCTATGGTAAGTCCGCAACTCTTTTCGAGACGGGATAGGGGTGGCTAAGTAAATGGATGCGAAGAGGCCGATGGAACATGGCAAGGCGGCGGTTGAGCCGCGTCAGGAAGCCTTAAAGTTTTGACATCAGTTTCCGTTCTCATATTGGAGCAGCAAAGTTCCGGGTGTTTACTCCGGCAGCCAAATCATCCTCTTCCACTTGTGAGCTGCGCCGCAATTCCTCTGATTTCTACCGATCGACGTTCCTTTTCAAGTTCCCAAATGCTTCGCTTCCACGATTTCAGTATATCCCACTCGCATGTTGTTTCTCGAAACCACTTCACTTATGACTTTTATGTCGCCATGCATGCTGCATTTCTGTTTCCACCGAGTTGTCACAGTTCACTTGAAAATTTCGCCAGAGTGGATAGGTTCGGACGTGTTGATCGATCGTAGGTGAATTTTTCTATGATAGGACAGCACCAACAAAAATGACTATAGCGAATCTTGGAAAACATAGATGCTCTTCTTAGAATCCGAAGCAATGTAGAACAGTACAATCTTATCCTTCACCAGCGTCGCAGTCAAGAAAGTTGTCTTCTCGGCATCCTTGGCTCCCTCGACGACGCTCGATGATCCCCAGGCGCCATTTTCGTCCCGAACAACTCGCTGAAGCAATGTGCCCTTGCTAGAGAAGTAGTACAAGTAAAGCTTAACTCCACCGCCTGACTTCACGGAGACAAGCGCAAGGCCGGTAGAATCCTGTGAATCTCCTGTGTTGGGGACTTCGGTGTCTAGTGACATGTTAGCATTTGGCCAGTCAGACTTCAACAGATACACCTACCGTTATTGCCAGCATGGTCAACAACACGGAGAGTCTTTGAGTTCTGATAGACTATAAGGCGCTTCTTGAGCTTCGGGTCGTAAGCAGCGGCTAAATTGGTGGCAAGGAGTGGTGGGCCGGCAGTGATAGTGCTAGTGAGACTGCTGGAATCCCAGTCAAGCTTGATCTCGCGGATGACTGGGTTACTGTTCTTGACGCTGTGAACGATTAGTATGAGCACCAATGAAAATTAGAGTAACTGTACTTGATGAAGTATAACCATCCCTGACCAAGATCGTCGATAGTCGATGTCAAGGCGATGCCCTGAGCCTGGTTAAACTCTTCCGATGCGAGGATCTTGTAGGCTGGACTAAGCTGAGCAATGCGCTTGACCTTGTTGGCTTCGACTGGAGTCTTGGTAAGAGTACCGGATGCTGTAGCACCTGGAGCTGGGGGAGCAGCTGGCTCCTTGACCAGACCATAAACATTCATCTACGGTATTCATTAGCGGCTCCGACTGAGAACCCATTCATTGAGGATATAGTACTAGGCCATTGAAAGTCAAAGCGCTGAAGGAGGCGGGGTTGGCAATAAAATCAACATCTGGGACACCATTGTCACTGAACTTGGTAGCCTTGTACTTATCCTCGAAGTTATGCCTCTCGAGACCAACAGTTCCTTGCTCGATGAGGTAGAATAGAAGGATTTCAGATGGGTTAAGGGGATTAGCGATACTAGAAAGTGGACAAGACATTTTGGGTATAGGTAGCAGAAAGACAGATCAATGGTGTGCTGATGAAACGTGCCTGTCACAACACGTTTTGATATGCGTGCCTTCTTCAAGAACACGTTGTTTGGTGAAGCCGTTGTCGTATCCGCATCATTTTAACTTATCGATTGTGGCCTTTCAGAGTCTATCGTTCAGCTCGATCTAGATTCAGCTGAAGCGCATGGATTTCCTTCTTCATGGTCGATGCTCCCAATGAACTTCCAATCATCAAGCATCCAGCTATTGTCCCAAATAGATGCAGAGGAGATGCATATTCCAATTACCAAATGCATCGGCCGTCTCATGGCGCTAAGATAAGATCCTTCCCAAAACGAATTGAGGGGTCCTTAGCGCTGTCATTGGCTAGCCCTTTCCGTGTCTACTAGTCTCGTTTTAGAAACTATCAGCTCGCCACGTTGTGTGACACATCAAGGGTTGGTGCGTTAGGTCGTGACCGGAATTTAGTAGCGCTGAGCCTCAAATTCTGGCCATAACCCAACGCACTAAGCATTGCATGTGTGTCCGTTAGCTCAGCTCCTCTGAACCGCGTTGGAAGTGAGCTAAATGCACTTCCTCTGCATGCCCCACTAGCTCTTTGGTCATCATGACAACAAGTAAGCGGTCTATTGCATATTCCGAATATGCTAATGCTCTCCTTTGAGTCTGGACCATGATGAAGATCCACTTGATGCACGTTGGTAATGATGAAAATGTATCGTGCGTTTCAACCACGCGGCCCTCCCGAAAGAAAGAAAGCACGACCGGCATGAACAATCAATAGTTGCTGCATACGACTCCCTTAGTCCTTGATTAATTTTAAACGTAGATTGAAAAAAACGAAAGCCCGCTATTGGGGTTTCGAGCCAAGGCTGGTTGATCGGTGGTTTCATGACCCGTGTTAAAATATTTGCAAACGAATAGAGAACCAATTCGAGAAGAAACTACAAAATTCACAATGTCAATAGCAGTTGTCTCGCCGCGAGACCTAGTTCTTCGCCATGGGAAAAACACAGCCAAACCTGTAGCTCCAAAAGACATTCAAGCAAAACCGGATATTGGACACGGAAACCAACAACTCAACTCATTTTATCGACCTTGTTTGACAGCAGGATCGTACTCGATCGACGTTAGGCAAGATATTGCAAAAAAAACTGACGGGACTGACCCGCTTGACTCTAAGACCAGCAGGAAGAAATTTACTGTTATTGCTCCGCAATATTTCTTGCCGCCAGGATCTATCAATAGCGTCTATCCGCCAAATGGACACGCGGCTCCACATGTGACGTTACCTCATGTGGTGCTTAACGATGCGCAGTTGCCGTGGGAAAGAGTCGGGAGTGAGAAAGAGCTCATCGGTGGTGGCGATGCGTTGAAGAAAAACCGGACGCCATGGCTAGCTGTGCTTGTTTTCACGCACGACGAGATTGCATTGTCTACAGATGTGATATCAAAACTCAGTGACATACTGAGGCCGCTAAAGCCCACTGAAGCAGTGCCAAAGCCCATTGAAGCAACGCCGACATCAGCGATCAATGTCAATATCGCCGAGCTTGTGGCGAAGATCAGTGGCAATGACACCTTCAGCACACCTTTGACATTCAATAAGGATATTGACGATCCGACAAACACCCTAGGCGATGTTGTCTTCCTGAAGAAAGGCCTCTTACAAGGGCTGCTCAGAACCTACAACGAGAAAGGCGAGGCAGATCCAGCACAAAGTCAGCACGATGTCTCAAGATACCGATGGCTATCTCATGTCCGCCACGTTGACACGACCGGAATGGCAGAAGCCGGCTCAACAACCGGTCTGCTAGGTGAGCGGGATAGCTTGTTCTCTGTTGTCATCTCTCATCGCACCGGACCACTAAAGGTCGAGCAGCCGACGCCTGTGATAGCTCATCTGGTGTCCATCGAAGGTTTAGAAGGGATGCCATACCCGTTCAAGACCGAGTACATAGCTCTTTCCTCACTTCATAGCTGGACATATACCAGTCTTCCACCAAATTCAATGACGGTGCATCATGCCTTCCACGTTGTAGGTAACAGTAAGGCTTTGCTGAGAGCACCAGTAACTGAAGACAAACTCAAAGCCCTCAGAGAGCAAGGCAAAGCTGGCGAAAATGTAGCAAATCGTCTTGTGGATGGCTACTCGCTGGCACGATACCGCACACAGGCCGGAGACCTAACGGCAGCATTTTACCGCGGCCCGCTTACGCCGACAAACGTTCCATATCCACTCCGATCCGATTGGGGTGATCCATCGACGCATAGCACTGACCGCCAGATTTTTGATCGCCAAGTTGGCATGATGGACATTTCCTACTCAGCCGCATGGCAGCTGGGCAAGACACTGGCACTGGCAGATCGATCATTCACTGTTGCACTGGCCCGAGTCCGGAAGCAGATCCAGGACGCAGGCGTAGAAGAAAAGAAGAAAGATGAAATGCAGAAAAACACTTTGTTTCAAACGAAGATTGCGACGGTGAAGTCGCTAGTCAAAACGATGAAAGTCCTCGAAACCTTGCCGCACAGCGATGCATTGTTGCAAAGCGATGTGGCCAATCGGTGGCAGTCCCAAGCACCGCCTCGACTCGACATCTCATTCCAGGCCTTGGGTGAAGATGAGAAGAAGAAGCTGCAAGATCAGTTAAACAGGGCTGCTGAGAAGGTCTCCGGGACGACTGACAATCCGTCGGTTCCATATGACGAATTCAATACCCCGTACTCGACCGACTGGATGGCCGTTCTAAAATGGATTCTCGATCGGATGTATCTTGCAGGCATACCGCCTCACTACTGGATCAGCGATCCGTCTCACCTCCCACAAGAAACCATACGCTTCTTCGCGATCGACCGGAACTGGACAGACGCGCTCATAGACGGAGCTCTCAGCTTAGCGAATCATCTTGAGAGAAGCGACGATAGAGTTCGACGAGCCATTCAGCATGCGATACGGCAGTATCTGGATACGCCAAGCAAAGGCCTCAAGCAAAAACCACCGGTGCCGCAGTTTGGCTTTCTTCTTCGCTCGGAATTGGTGACGAAATTTCCTGATATGGTTATCACGACCGATCCAGTAAGCTCAAGTAAGCCAGAAGACGATCAGCAAAAGCCGATTCTCATTCGGCATGAGCTGCTTGATACTAATGTCATGCTATGCCTTTTCGACAGACCACCGGATGGACAAAGCTTCAAATCTGTCACGCTCGGCCAGCCACCTCATCAACAATCCTTCTCCATCGGCTCTGAGCTGAACAGTACCAGGCTAAAGATTGACATCAAGGGCGTATACACAGGTGAAGTCAAGGACCAGCCAAAAGGAAATGATAGAACTAGAGGACTGCCAAGCGACGATCTAGAATGGACAAAGGACGAAACTCCCACCGCTGACAGGCCACCAATCTTCTTCTGGGGTAGCGATGACTCCGACATGCGCTTTATGCTAACGCATAACTTTGCCAACCTACTGCATGGCAAAGTGCGAGAAGGCATGAACAAAGACGGTGCCGTGAAATACGCGGAGCCAGATCCCAGCGCAAGCTTGGTAGCATACCAGCTCAACGACCCGAATTGGCAACTGAAGATTGTGTTCCAGGAAGATCCGAAAGTGATTCCTGTAGCTTCATTAAGTACTCCTCCCCCAGAGGTGGCGCCGCGGATGGTTGCGAAATCGGACGCTATACAACAGGCTAGAATAGCATCAATGACAGCCCCCAAGCAGCCCAGACCTCCAAAGCAGACTTTGCTATCGACAGGTGAATTTGTACGATCGGAGCCGTTGAGACTCGATCATCCACCGCCAAACGCCTTCGTGGTTCCTACCACAGTAACGAAAACGCCCAAGACCGGAAAAGTCGCAGCCCGACAAGATGCAGCAGGACCAGCGGTATCTTTCCTCTTAGTAGCTAAGAACTCGCCATCGCTTCCAGCGACAGATCCTGAGTACAAGTTTCGTGTCTTCTCACTCGACAGCAGCACGCCTGACGAATTCCTCAAGCCATCAAATACGGCGCAAGATCTCATATTCTCCATAACGCTGACAAACAACCCAGCATCTTTCGAGCTGGAATATATATCCATTCTCATCCCCTTCAGCGGCATCGATGACAACAACCCGGAAAGGCTTATGGAAGACTATCGAGGATCAGGCGGGTTCATGATCACTAATCTTCGATTCAATGTCGTATGTAGTTTCATCAAGGAAGATGCTATCAAGTTGGGCAAAAGGTCACTGAAGATCGACTTGTTGCCCAGAACACACCGGAAGCGGGTGTTGGTTAGTAGATGTGCTGATTTGACGTTCTTGCTGGCTAGCGTTGTTGTGGCGGATGTGCAGGTCTACAAGGAGCTTAAACTGCCGGTGACAATCAAGTATGCTGTTAGGGATGGGATAAGTAGAGATATCAAGATTCAGAGGCCTTAGCATCGGTTGAGAATGACGCACTTCGCTTTGTGCTGATCAACCAGCATAATAGAAGTAATCTAGCGGTACTGAAATCCGAAGAGGGCAACCCTACGGGCATAGGATCGGCTAAGTTAGCTCTTTTTAGAAAGGTAGAATCGTTTTTTTCTTACCCCTCTCTAGCTTTTTTACCCTGAGCTGGGATAAAAAAGCTAAGTTATTGTATATATTCTTTTTATCACCCTTTTTTTCTGGCTTCGCTTTTTCGATCCTACCGCTGCCTCTACCGCTGCCTCTATATTTATTTCTATACCAGCCTCTATTTCGGCCTTTATCTTTACTTTTTTTTCTATCTAAGAATGTACAGCTAATATGGCTGTAGGTAAAATTCTAATATAAGGCAGAGGTAGAGGCAGTATGGAGGTAGGGGTACAGACGTAGTGACGAAAAAGTGACGAAGACGTTAGAAGTGCCGGAAGTGTTAAAGATCTCGGGATTAAATGGAGGCCTTAGGGTAAGATAATGGATGCAAAGCAGTGGACACATGGTATACTATTTTAGATTTATAAATAAAAGCAGTTTTAAATAGTTTCAAAAAAATATTTAATTGGCTCTAAAAATAAGCTAATTAATAGCTAAAAGTAATATAGTAATATAGTTTTAATAAAAGCTATATAAGCTCCAGATACGTGCTAAATTAGCACCTAAAAACACCTGATATAACACCCGGTGTGACTGTAGGACGAGGCTCCTTTGGTTTATAAAGAGTCGCCCCACCCCTACTCCCATAGTGAATATGGCAAGCAGTTCAACTTCTCTACACCGGTTCACGATATCTCTCCAGGGTACATTGCTAGAACAAAATGATTTCTTATGTAATGAATTTGGAGCATTACACAAGGATACTGATCGCGACTTTTCTGGTCCTCTCAGATGGCCTTCCGCCTAAAGGCATTGCCCTGAGACCAGCCGAATGCCCCTTAACTTGACATTGAGATGAGTAGGCTGAATCAACCAACAGCTTTGGTCAAGGCTCAGCGTAGCATATTTAGCCTCACCAAGCACTCCATGGAGAGATATATAGTCAAAACTCATCCTGTTGTTTAGTCTTCGACGGTCTAGTAGAATTACAAGTGGCCAGGCATTTCAACGGGATATTTCCACGGGCTACTAGCTACTACTCTCCCCATATCCTATCTTCCACCGGCTTCGTGGCTTTGGCTGCTACTATGAAGGACTCAAGTCGCTCAAGGCCTGAGCCAATATCACATTAAAAAACTTCTTACTACTTCGCTTCAATGGCCGTAACTCAATCTCGTTGGTAGACACAGAACAAATACAAGTTGGCCAACGAAGGGACCAAAAAAAGAAACGGCTCTCTCTCCAATCACATTTCAACTGACGTTTTAGCAACAATTTCAAATTAAAACATAGCTTACTTTTAGCTATTATCTTAATATATAGGCGTTTAAGCCGAAGTTCTATTTCTAGAACTGGCAAATAGATAAATTTCTACTACTAGATCTATTTTTACCCCTTAAAGCTATACCCTGGTCATATGTCTTTGATTATAACGCTTTAGGTTCATAAAGTAATATCTTATTTACTGTTTTATCTACTAGTTTTACAAATTAACGTTTGTTTGGCTATTACAGAGTAGTTGCAAAGATAGTCATAAAACTGCATGCGTGCGTCTTGCTTATTTTGGATTTTCTCAACGGTTCTAAAAAAGCACAATATATCATAGAAGCCGTAGTTAACAGCTTTCCATCTAAATTTAACATTAATTACGGAAATATATATCTTAGGGAAAAAATGGTTGGGTAACTATTTACTCTCTATAGCTTTAAAATAGAACACAGTTATTGAATATTATGTACGTCTCTAGCTATATTTTCTATGTCTCCATCTCCACCCCTATCTCTATTTCTACCTCTGCCCGTACCTCTACTCGTCCCTTTATCTTGTTGGTGGCGGTAATTTGTGTAATGGAAGAAAATTTACCATTTAATCTTTAGCTGTATCTCTATCTCTGGTTGTGCCTCTACTTTTGCCTCTGCCTCTGCGTTTCTTTCTATATCTCTAGTAACTATTAATCGCGCTCAAGTCTCCATTTACTAATTTATGCTTATAGTTTATGCATGGGCCTGTACATTTAGGTCACGTATATAAACAAAATCTGTCTCTTTTTACTCCACGAGCAGAGATAAAGGCAGAAACATAGGGAGAGACGTAGAGGAATAGGCAGGGGTAGAGGTAGAGGTAGAGGCAGAGCGGTAAGCGCCTCCCCTACCACGTGGATATTATAATTAATAAGGTACAAGCAAAGGCACAAGCGGAGG
Organism: Glonium stellatum; assembly: GCA_001692915.1. Classification (NCBI taxonomy): domain Eukaryota; kingdom Fungi; phylum Ascomycota; class Dothideomycetes; order Gloniales; family Gloniaceae; genus Glonium; species Glonium stellatum. The sequence goes on from KV750084.1 coordinate 25,571, forward strand.
CGCGAGGCGAGGGTAGGGTAAAGGTAGAGGCACGCATAGATATCTATAAGTTAGTGGTAGAGACTTACGTAAGATGTAATTAACAGATTAACAGAGGTATAATTGGTGGATTGGCGGCAGCATAATCGGCAGCGAAATGTAGACAGAGATATAAAAAGAGATAGAGGTAAGGATGTAAAGATGTAAAGTTACTAAACGCGTTAAAGTTAAAAATTAAATATATTCAAATAGCTATTCATTATAGCTCTAAATACTATAAAGTATAGCTTTAAAAACTATATACTATATTTAAACTTTTAAGTCGGTATAGTTTACTAAAATGATTAAAATTAACTGTAGATTATTTAATTTAGTATTACTAATAGCTTAAACTAACTCCAGAGCTGCGACATAACGTCCCAGCTTTCGCACGCTAATTAACTAAAAGGCATAATGTTTGAACGACGGATCGTTCGGAAATTGTACCTCGGTCGAGTGGGCGCATCAAGGCTGGGCGCTGCATCACAGTATAGGCCTGAGTATTGCAGAGCTAGAACAATTATTTACTGTGCACTGTATAGACTTATGGATTTGCTCCCTAGCTTTCAAACTGACTTATCAAATAATAATTGGTGTATTATACAATTCTCTATAATTTCTTTAATTGGCATTGCGCTTGCATCGCCTGGCTTAGTTTCCACGGTCACTAATAAAGTGCCGAGCTGTTTTACCCCTCTCGACAACAAGATTAAAAGAGCTTTAGATGGCTTTAACTTTCTTATTTAATAAATTTTTATAGCTAAGTCTAGGCGTTTGCTATAATTACTATAATTACTATATATAGTTAGTAGCGCTAAAGCGAAATTATATACCGTACTAAAATTGAATTTTATAAAGAGGGGGGGGTAGAAGCTGGCCATGCACATAGCTGTATAACCTAGACTTCTCAAAAATTCTACAAGGGTCAATACTAGGCTTTTTGATTAATATACTAATCTTATAATATTACTACTAAATTATATTATTAAATTGTTAAATCTACTTCTAATATAAACCCTTTAACTAAATAAGCTATAGCTTAATTAATAAAGTTAATAAGGCTCTTTTTTTTCTTTTTACCGCTTTTATACCTTCTTTGTATTATAATATAGTGCGCTAATAATTAAATATAACGCCGTATTGCCTAGATTTATAATTTTAAAGCCGCGAAGAAAGATATAAAGAGCCAGTATATATACTTATAGAGTTAGTAGCTTACTTTTCTTTTCTCTCTCTTTTCAGTAAATTTAATATTATAGGTTTATTTAATTAAGCACTCACCTTTAAGAGCTTATAATATCTAATAGAGACAATAACTTTATAAAAAAAGTTTGACTACAACAAGCCTTGGCTCCCCTAGCTAATAGATTCTCATAGCTAAGTATAAATATTTGCTATAATTACTACATACAGTTAGTAGCACTAAAGCAAAATTATATACCGTACCGAAATTGATTTTTATAAAAAGGGGGGGTAGAAGCTGGCCATGTATATAGCTGTATAGCGATGTGCATGACTAGCTTTCACCTCCTTTTGCAAAATATATTTTCGCTACGGTAAGCAATCTCGCCTGATTACTACCAACCATACAGGGCAATTATAGCGAACACTAAGGCCACATGTAAGGACCGTTTCAATAAATGGTTCCGGTGCTCAGGGGAATTATATGACGTACGACCCTCTCCTTTGAAGCCTGCTCCCTCCTTTTTGCTTGTGCTGCTTACACCACGTACGCCAACGTCTATCGTACAGCCTCAGCCGCCGCATTGCCGTTATCTCGGCGATGTTGTCTGGAGAACCTTACGATAAGCGAAGGCTGTGGTGAAGGCTACGACGAAGGTCACGGCAAAGGCTATGACAAAAGCTATGACGAAGGCGTGGCCCTGCGGCTTGAAGTTCTCTAACTACGCACGGGCACTCGCTACTATTACTATGTACGGTTAGTTGCAATCAAGCGAAGTTAAGTGCTGAATCATTTTGAAAGGGGAGAGAGTGGAAGCTGGTCATGCATATCGCTGTATGCTAGTGTGAGCTTGTCGGAATTCGACATATAGCATCAGATGTCACTGAAATATGACTGCCGCCGGTTCCTCGCTTGCAACGGCCACAAACTATTACATTCTAGTCATTTAATGAATACTCAAATCACAGGTCATTGAATGCTTCTGGTTTCTAAGGACTTGTTTGGTTGGCTTCCACTGTGAAAAGAAGAATATTTAATTTCCTGCATGTAACCAGACTAAATCCGCGTACAATGTTCCACTCCTCGTCATGGTTCGTACGTATGGCTCATGCGGCGAGGAAAGTTCGTATTTCCTTTTAGCCTTACGAAAAGCCTAACTGGGGAAAATTCACGAACCATTCAGATCCGAGTGCGGTATTTCTGCCTTGCAAGTCCGCTTTGCTTTTTGTGAGGCTTTTACCTACGGGCTTCTGCCCTACCAATAATATCCACTGACGCGCCCGGCGGCATGTTTAGGAGGGGCCATTATGTCATCGTGTGGATGCCCATTCTTACGAAGATCTCCAGCCCCGGGTAGCTCGTGGAATATGTACTCTTTGGACCTAGCGTGAGGAAGTACTACCAGCCGAGCCGAGCTATACGAGAGAGCGCATTCTCATTGATCAAGGATCCGAAACCGTTAAGCCAAGAAGGCTATAGAAGCTGAGATGAAGGCGAATTGCTAATTTTGACCGCGCAATTTTGTTCGAGCTTTAGGATTACTTCTTGTTGTACCCAAGCGCCTCCCAGGGGTCGGCAGAGTATAAAGCAAGTCACTGCTGCTCGACTGATAGTCTTCTAGATTTAACTAACTGTCCATTTAACCCCATTCACCCAAAGTTTAGCACTAGTTTTATTCGAACTCCCATATTTAGTATGCCGAGTACTACGTCTAGTGTGCTATTCGTGGCATTTTTTCTATTTTACTTTTTATCTTCGACTGATGGGCTATGCAAGTTCACCCCAGCATCTCCCGGTTGGCCTTCTATTGCAGATTGGAATGCGCTTAATAGTTCACTTTCCGGCCGTCTCCTTCGACCACTCCCTCCCGGCGCTGTCTGTCATCTGAGCGAACCAGATTTCAATGTTACTGTTTGTGCGACAGTTGCCGAAGAGTGGCTCACCAACTCTTTCCATGTCAACAATCCAATTTCAAGCGAATGGAACAATTGGAACAATGACAGCTGCTTACCTGTTTCTACAGATCCTTGTTCAGGCGAAGGATACCCAGTATATGTTATCAATGCTACTTCCGCAGAACATGTGAAACTTGGGGTAGACTTCGCTCGTAAAAATAATGTCAGGCTGAACGTGAAAGGGACCGGACACGACTACTTAGGAAGGTGAGCTTGAGCTTAAATATTTTGAGGTCAACTAGGTTAAGTAGGATGCTAGGTCAACGGCTCCGAACTCGCTATCTATATGGACACATAATCTCCATGGTATCACCACGCATAGTTCATTCGAACCCCAGGGTTGTGGATACTCGATTCCTACCACAGCAGTTACTGCAGCGGCTGGTCACGGAATTGGTGACGTCTATCTGGCGATAGGGCCCCTGAACCAAATATTTGTTGCAGGTTTAAGCGAAACAATCGGTCTTGGGGGGTAAGTTTCTCTAATGAGAATTGTCTTTACTATTGCTGGGAGACTAACGGTCTACAAGATACCTGACAGGAGGCGGTCACTCTCCTCTGTCCAGTACTTATGGCTTAGCTACGGATCAAGTGCTAGAAATGGAACTCGTTACGCCTGGCGGAGATATTGTGACCATCAATGAATGTCAAAACACCGACCTCTTCTGGGCAATGCGCGGAGTAGGTCCGATTTCTTAAATCGGCATCTTTCAGGATCTAATACTTGTATTAAATCTAGGGCGGTGGGTCAACCTTCGGTGTAATGACGTCGGTGACCCTTAAAACTTTCCCGGCACCTACAATAACGGCGTATATTGTCAACATCACTGCCCCAGCGGATCTCGATGCATTTTGGAGTACCATGGCATACGTTCTCTCCCAGTATCCCTATCTCTCAGACAACGGCGCCTCGGGCTACACGTACATGAATCCTCAGCAAACCTCCACCAATGGGACCAACCCCTCATCCTTCACTGGGCTCTTTTACGCATTCAATACTAGTATCTCGGCTATCTCTGCGTTATTCGTGCCAATTCAGAGTTATATAAATCAGAGCTACCCCCAATCAGTATTTTTTTCGGCAAAGACGTACGAAATCCCAGACTTCTACAAATACTACTTGAATTACACAGATACAGCGGCAGTGGGCTCTGATATCCTCGTTAGCTCACGGCTGCTGGATGGAGTCGCGCTATCTAAACCGCTACCAGTACTAAAAAAGACGCTGAAAGCAGCCATCCCACCAGGTCTCCCCGCGAACATCAACCTAATCTCTGGTAAAGGTGTTTGGAACGCCCAGCCACGTGGCGGGAGCGACGCGGTCAACCCGGCCTGGCGCAAGGCCTACGCGCACTTTATAGTGGGCGTAACATGGGAACCGCTGAATGAGACGGCGAAGAAGGAGCTTGAGTGGCAACTGACGTACAATTACACACAGGCGTTGAGAGATCTGGCCCCAGATTCTGGGGCTTATGTAAATGAAGTGAGTTCGATATGGCTCACGTTTCCCGCAACGTTTTTGCTATCTGAATAATTCAACTAACGATAGCATTGCTTTGACAGGCTGACAAGTATGAACCAAACTGGCAGCAGACCTTTTGGGGCAGCAATTACCCCAGGTTATTGGAGATCAAACGGGCTGTTGACCCAACTAATGTTCTTTGGTGCCATCCTTGTGTTGGAAGTGAAGGATGGAAGATGTTTGGAAACGATCTTTGTGAAATCTAAGCTGTTACTTCAGCATGAATGATTGGAAGAATTAGCAAAGAGGCACGCTATTAGTGTTCAGTGTATTATCATTCGGACTGCTCTCACAAGTGGTGAACGTAATCTATTTAAGCCGGACTTTGCTCTTCCGAATACAATTCCACAATATGGTATTTTACCCTACTTCTTTTGTCAAATGCTTAACGTTTAACTTAGTTCAATATTGTGATTTGTTAGCCAAAGGGCTGAACTTTTGAGTAATGCCACGGTTCTCCTATTTCCTAAATGATGAGTTGGGAGAGTGACTCCTCAGGTAATAATGGCTATAACATCGTGTTTCTATTCTTAATGAATTAGGGCAGCGCTATATGTAATTATCTAGTCCAGAACGAATGACCCGCTAATCCTAGTTACATCTCCCCTAATTTGGGGCGTAAGGAGTTTCTCTAACCTCCAGCTCCAAAGAAAACCCATATCTAAGTTATGCCCCTTATTTTGCTCTGGCATTCTTTTTCTTTCACTTTACTATACCCTTCGCCACAGAATTAGTCTCTTCGTTTCAATGTTCTCCTCCATCCCTTCTTTTGAATATCAGTTATGCTCGTCTTGAGTTTTGTTTTTTTGGGTTTCCAGACCATTCCATTCTCATTTGTTCTACTTTAATGATGCTGTTATTTATCACATGACCGGAAGGGTACCTTCCAAATAATAGTGCACTATAATTCATTTCAGACGCAAGTTTCATTTCGCTATTTCGAATTTCAAGTTAATGTGAAATGACATTGCAATATGAGAGTACTAGAGTAATAGATAGGAGACTGCAGCGAGTCAGGAGCTGATAGAGGTTATCGCATGCAATATTTGATGGAAATCCGTTTTGAAGGTAGCTTGAATATTCTGTTTAAAATGATGCCTCACATATTCACGATTCGTGATACGATACACATAAACCTCACACACAAGCCAATACGCCCTGCACCAAGTTAAGTGCAGAATGGAAGAAGGTTCACGCCCGTAAAGACATTCCAATATTTAGATATGGCTAATTATGGCTAGTATAGTTCTATTAAACGGAATGCTATTCTATTTGCAAACATATTTAAATTCGGCTGGTAATAAGAACCGGTTCTAACGGTAAGTAAGCTTAGTTCCGCGACGCATTAGTAGTTTATTTGCGTTGCAGTATTTGTTCGCGGAACATCTATAGAGATTTTAGAGTGCCGCCTAAATAGTTGCTACTTAATAGGTGCACTATATGTCTTCAACATGTTGCCACTTGGCGTTATTAAGAGCAGTGTGTTAGTGCCTGCCTCTTTGGATAGATTATGCTGAAACGACAATAGGTCTTACACCTAGGGCACAGGGAATCGATAGTTCTTCTCATTGCACGGTTGGAGCTAACAGGCACGAGCAAGCAAAGGGTAGCGAGTCAACAGCCAGATATCTGCAAGCACATACCGTAGGTTTCCTCAAAAAAATTGTTGTCAATGTTCGAAAGATAGATAGCACATGGAGAGTAGAAAGGTTGGGTATCCGACTGGCTGGACCGGCAGTGACCTCTTTGGACTGGAGCGGAGTGGAGTAGATTTAATCTCTGATCTATGCCAACCCAAACCCACGGGCAATGCCCAAAATAGGATAACGATTAATTAGATAGACTAGCACGCCATTTTAGACCCACGTCGGTAACGTTTTGGCTCCGACCTAAATATACCGCTGCCCTGGGCAGGCTTATACGTATTAAATATTTTAGGAAAGTTGTTGAACATCTGCCAAGACCTAGTTTGCTGTCGATCAGGAGCGACACTTCAGCTGTCACGTAACGTGGAGGTAAAGATCTTCCTCCACCTCGTGTATATATAGAGACTGTAGAGCCTGCCTTTTGAATCAGAGTTCTCATCATCATCTGCTCCTCACAGTTCAACAAAAGTGGTTCTAATAATAAGACGTTAAAACGATAACAAAAATTGATACCTGTCATGACGAGAATTTGAGACAAAGAAGTTTCGGCTAGAGTTTTGTTGGAAGACGATGGCTATGCACAGGAGATGGAACCTTCGAAATCAAGTTCGTGATAGCCGTTACCCCCGTAGCTCTTCAGACATGCAGCCGAGACGGGAGGCGGCTTACGTGAGCCCTACTGCATGTCGCTGCTCTGCTGGGTTTCCCAACCGAGCGGTGGAAAAATTTTCATGAACGCTAGGCTATTGAACCAAGCTGTCGGTTCCTAAATGCCTACGACGGCAATTTGAAGGTACCTGCAATATGATGCAGGGCGATATCACACCGTACCCAATATATAGTACCTAGCTAGTAAGGCTGATATTCTGCCTTCGTTTCAATATCACCTGTTGACGCCAATTAACTGCAGGACTGTTCGGTACCCGTCGACACATGGATACTGTGACACAAGAAAGACGCTCCCTAGCCTGGCACGAAGTTTATTATGCTTTGGAGCTTAATGCCGTTGAGATTTAAGAAATGAAATGATCTTCAAATACGAGCGGATAAGCTCTGAAACGGTACCGCGGTGTGTAACAGACGGACGTCATGGGTCTTAATGGCTGTTCCTGCACTTCAAACTCCGTGATGCGTATTATCTAATATAAAATTCTGTTGTTTTTGGCCCTTGGTCGTTTCGTGCACTTTGCACGATTTCCCGTGAAACTGAACCCATGCATGGTTGAGCTAATACAGTGTGCTTCGCCGCTTAGAAGCTTGAAGGCGCACTCATCAAGAAGCCTAGTCAATATCTGAAGTGTCTCGAAGAAATATACATCCTTTTCATTCTCATTCTTGGCTTTTTTTGTCATCTGAGGAAGCATATCTGATAGGGCCGGAAATTTTCTCACCGCTCGTTGTTGAGGCATCCCCGGTACCCCAAAGGTTTCCAGCCGTTTCATACTTTATTCCAAGCGACACTTTGACTGCAGAATTCTAGCAAAAAGAGGTTCAGAATGACTCGGGACGATCAGTACAACATAGCCATTTATTTACCCATGTTACTTGCAGTTCCAGGCCAAAAGCGCTTGTTCGCAACTGGACTTCTTAGGGCATGGCCACTGTAAGTTCCATAAAAACGGCCTGGTCAGTTCTATGCCTCTCATTACTCGATCGTCAGGTGATGAGGATATGGAACATTGGCAGTACGGTTATCGGAGTCCGATTCCACCTCTGACCCCCTGCCTTACGCATCTTAAACGTATCCAATATAAGACGAAATGGCGACCAAAATGAAGATTCGCCTGTAGGATCCCCGCCTTGCAGAGGGCGATTGCGTAGAATTTCTTAAATATCCTTAAGCAAAATCCCCTCCGTAGACATCCCTGGAACACGAGTAGCAGCCAGGGTGTGAGATGTCTTATCGTTACCAGAGCAACCCAAGAGTAGTACTATTCCAGCCTTAGCATTGTTAGGAGAGGCGCTCTGCATGATTCCCATGATGCCCGCCCTCACATGATGATGTGGTGGAACGCCAGGGCTAGCTCTAGATAGCAGCAGTTTCAGAAGTCATTGAAGGCTGCCTTGGATATTACTGGCATCTGTCGTATGTGGGTAGGATATTTTTGTCTTCCTGGAGAGAAGAAAATCGTGGAGGGCTGCGGTTCAATTTCATTCTTCGTCTTGGCCCCTTCAATAAGGTTCAAGCAGTTATCAGCGTTAGCCGCGTCCATTGTGAATCTTCTCTATGCTGAGTTACTTACATCCCCTATGGCACGCTTCTTGGTAGTTGTGATAGTCTGATATTCAGTCTGCTCTTCTTTGGCACACCTTAATATCGAGCTTGCGTCTAGCCTTGTAGACTCGATGCACCTCGGAAACGGCCGTACCTAGGGAACGGCTCCTTGACGGTTTGCTGGGTCGTGGCCTGTATGTACTTAATCCTGGAGGCTATTTCCCCCTCTATAGTGGGGAGTGGTTCTTCTAGGCTACGTTTGATCCTCCGCATGCCCTGTCCAACGTAACCTTTTTCTACTAGCGTCTTGTCCATTAAGAAAGCGAAGGGGTGGCTATATCTATTTTCGTCTGTACTAGTATATGGTCTAAGGAGCGATCTGAGTTCAATACAGTTCCGAACTGTAGACCACCTTCTGCACTATGCGGTAGTAAATACTCGCCATATAGTTTGAGAATTCTTCGTTTGCGACATTGTACTACTTGAGGGAATTGTAAAGTCTAATCGGAACCGCCTGTAAATATCTAAGAGGTTGGCTGCTAATTCTTGTATTCTGCAGCTGAACGGATTCCAAAGGGGGTGGTGTAAGTCAAAGTCCCATGGAAGAAGTTAGACCAGTCTTACCGCAATGTTTATGGCAAGACGAAGATGATGTTTTTTGCTAGATAGTTTTACGAGTTTGGTAATAGATTGTAAATATTTTAGAGGTGGGCGTTAGCGTGGAAATGGGGTGTCTCAAGAGCGCGACAGCCTACCACCTGAAGCCAGGGATGCACATAACTATTCGATTAGTTAC
>KV750084.1:35464-65111 GCA_001692915.1 Glonium stellatum
ATGCAACTTATAAAGCTTCTTATAAGCCTAAATTAATTTAATTCTAATTAGAAAATTAGTATATAACTAATATAATTAATGCAATTAATTAGAATCAGATAGCGTAATTATATAATAATCACAATCTAGGGGCTGATTATGTTACATTGATTATGTGCAACCCTGCCTGAAGCGAATAGGCCATGAGTTCTCTGAGCGGGATAACAGTAAAGTACCAGCCCTCTCCCAAGGTGCTAACTGCGCAAAAGGCATATGTTTAAATCGAGAAGACAATTAATCAGCCGCAGCCGTGAGACTAAGAAATCTTAGGGAGGTCCTCTATGAAATATAGTCAACATCATAGCTCCGGCTGAAACCTCAATCTAATCCTCTCTCCGTACTTCGCTAGCACTATAGCGAATGGAACAAAAGCCAAAGCAATAAACGCCAACAAACTGTTCCCCCAATCGTACCCTAGCCGATCATACAGCGGACCAGCCGCTAAAGGTAAGATAGCCGCACAAATCGACCTTACGACGGTGCAAGCACCAATTGCACTGGCCGCGTACTGCGCATACGCATCTACAAGGTACATGAGGGCTGGCAAGTAGGTATACATAAACCCCACCGCAAACAGTGCGCTCCCAATAATAGGCATTATCCAGTGCGTGTGCGTACCCCAGCCGTAACAGAACAAGCCTGCTGGAATTATTAGTGCGCCAAGTAGCAGCGGCGGCAGGCGGTACTCGGGCTTGTGCACGCCGTGCTTGCGTTCTATCTTGGACACATATGTATCGGAGAAGTGTCCCAATCCAATTTGGCTAAAGACGAATCCCAAAGTCATGCCCAGATACGCCAGGCCGCTAGCCTCAGGTGAGAAGTTGTACTGGTCTTGGAATAGGAGGCCTAGTGTAGCCAGAACGAGAAGGAGGTAGCCTTGAGTCACCGTGGTATAGAGGGCGAAGAGAAGCACGATAGGAGAGTGGGTCAGCATTCGGACTGGACGCATCCACGGGCCTTTAAATATGCCGGCAAGCTGCACCGTAAATGGCCTGCGGATTGCAGAGGTTCTGGTCTCTTTGGTCTTCTTTTCTTCTCGTTCTTTTAGGACTTGGCCATAGGTTTCTTTCAAGATACAGAAGGCGAGGACTGCAAGTACCCCAAGCTTTTACCGGTGAGCAAACACAGCACTACCAGGAATTTTGTCAGGAGTGCTTACAGCAATAGTGCACGACCACAAGGTCCATCGCCAGCTAGTCCTTTCGACAATGAAGCCGCCCATGATTGGACCTAAGCTCATCGTAAGATGAAAAGTCCGCGCAGAATGGATTCATTTAGACAATTTACCTAAAGTTGGCCCCTGTGGAAGTGTCAGCCTTGATTCTTTTGAGAACAAGCCTAACCAATATCCATCTATCATCATCTACACAGGAAGAACTTACCAGGCTCGCACCCGTAGACATCACGCTCAAAGCAAAGCCTCTTCTCTCCTTAGCCATTATATCAGGGACCACCGCTGGCCCAAGCAAGACGAAAATGATCCCAGCAAAGCCCATGATGGCTCGGAAAACGATGAATAGTGCAAGGCTTCGACTGGAGGCGCAGACTGCAAGAGCAAGAGGGAAGATGACATACGCTGCGCGTAGAAGCCATATTCTCCCATACACTTCACTTATGGGTGCTATAATCAGAGGTCCGATACAATAGCCAAGCGTGTAGATTGATATGGTCAGAGACTCTAAATCCTTGTTGTTTGAGTGGAAATCTTGCATCATCTCATCTAATGCAGGTTCGAAAGCCGTGGTCATGGCACTGGTTTTTATGCCTGTCAGTACGCGCGAATGATAGCGAGGACTATTAGCCTTACGCAACAAGATTTGTAACGGCCAGTATCATGAGTATCGCCCATTTCCGCCCTGGCGACCAGTTCATGGGGTTGCGAGGACTCGTTGACCAGTTGTCGGTTGCCGGTAACTCGGCATCCTTTGGCACCTCGACGAGGGACTTTTCGGTCATGTTAGGCAGGCTAGGTAGTTCCTTGAGAGCCTTCAAGTCTTCTTGGGCGGCTAAGTCCATGTTCTTCGAAAGCTATCAAGGCTAGGAAGATTTTGGGTTGCTCAAAGAAATGGTCTTCACCTTCCCGATAAAACGGTGCTTGCGCAGATAAAAACTCGCTGAATTTGGGGACGGGGCGCGAGGGCGGAGTTCATTTTCGGGAGTCAAAGGTGTCGCAAGCATTATCTCAATTTGTTTGATTATAATACATACCTAGATAGCTAAGAAAAGCTCCTGTTGGGCTGAGATCCAGAAAAATATATTGCCAACCGGACCAGGGAAAGCCGTCCTTCAGCACCAGAGCACCAATCACTGCCGTCATGTCTTGCTTGTCTAGGTTTGAGTACTGAATAAGCCTCCCTCTCGAACCGTTCGGAAAGAGGCACGAGGTTCAAAGACTTTACAATTCAACAGGTTTGAGGATCGTCGGATCTGAGCGTCGGATCCGAGCGCCACCCGCTGCAGGCAGATGCGCCGGTCGACGCCCGTCCAGGCCGTCTACGCCGCCCACCTTGGCAACTCTGCCGCACATGTAATCCGATGTCAGGGTCTCCTAGGGTGCAAGTGATTGGTTGGTTGGATGCATGGATTTTGGGTGGTTGGTTGTCTCGCTAGCTGGCTGGCTGGCTGGCTGATTAACTGATTAATTAATTCAATTTTTGTCCGCTCTGCGCCCCGTAACCCTTGATCTAGGGGCTATGACTCTGCTCTCTGCTATAGGCTTACCCGGTTGCAAGCTACATGTGATGGATAGATAGGCAGCATGGGTACCTGGGGCAGTCGCCTGACCGTTGATTCGACGCGATCCTTCCTCCCCTTCCCCTCTCACCCGCATCACCTGCGCCGTGCCCCGCCTGGTACGCTTCGCCGCTTCCTGTTGCATGGGGCAAGGCGCACCCCCATTGTCCGTATTTGTCTGCTGAGCCCAAGCTAGGTACCTAGAACAACCCCTCCAGCGGATTGCAGTGTCATTCGTTGTATTATCTACCCAGCCTTCCGGCTTCCTGTTGCTCGGCCAGACCTTAACTTTTACCGTGGACATGACGCTCGTCTTGTTTTCAATGCTCCTTATTCAAAACTTCCGACTGATCCTACACCAGTATAGTTCTTAATACCTGAGTCAGCCGCTTCGCATTGTCTGCAAGCCCCACCACTTCAATCTTCTGAACATGGCGCCGAACGGAGTTTACGGGGTCCCCGTAGTTGACCTCTCACCTTTCACCTCTGGGGGTGACTTTGAATCTCGCCGCCGGGCGGCGATTGACCTAGCAGAGAAAGGGCAGATAAACGGATGTGTGGGCATTACTGGCCATGGAGTAACATCGGAAAGGCTCAAGGAAGCATTTGCGGTAACCAAGAAACTTTTTGATCTCCCATACGAGGAGAAGATGAAAGCGCCGCATCCAGATAGTACAACGCCGCATAGAGGTTATTCCGGCACTGGCAGAGAAAAAGGTGCTGCCAAGACTGCCTTGGAGACGACCGACGAGGCCCAGAAAGATGCGTATTCGAAGACCACAGACTATAAGGTACCAGCTATGTGGCGGAAGTCAACGGATACTAGTAGACTAACATCCAAGTACAGGAGAGCTACGAAATTGGTAGTGAAGAGAATAGCGTGCAGTATAACATCTGGCTACCGGAAGAAGTATTTCCTGGGTTCCGCCACTTCACAACCCAGTTTTTCTGGGAGTTGAACAAAACAGCAAATGCAATCCTTGAGGCTTTGATAATGAGCTTAGATTTGACGGAGGAGGAAGCCCATAGTATCCGAGCCCTACATACAGGCCACGACAATCAGCTCCGTCTACTTCATTATCCGCCTATTGCAAGCGAGATGCTTAAGGACAAGGACATGTCCCGCCTAGGGGCTCATACAGATTGGAGGTAGGAACCGTAGTGTTTGCTTGAAATGCCTCGTCGCTGAAATGATTGAACAGCACCTTCACCCTCCTTTTTCAGGACACCCACGGCGGCCTGGAATTCATTGATCGCAAAACAGGCGAGTTCATGCCAGCAACGCCAAAAGAAGAAGTAGTGTATATGAACATCGGCGACATGTTCCAGCGCATCTCCAATGGTAAGTACTTTTCATGCAAAAACCCCCCCCCAGTACCATGCCCCGCTGACTGCCTGTGTGTAGGATTCTATCCTTCGGCTCTTCATCGCGTTACTATCACTGGGAAAGCCAGCAACAAGGCGACGGCGGCGAGGTACTCAATACCATACTTTGTCGTGCCGCTGGCGGATGGCGTTATCGAGCCTCAGCCCTCTCTAGTTGCCGCGCATGGGAAGCAGGTCTACGAACCTGTGACATTTAATACATACTCGGACCTAATGTTCCAGGCGGTCAATGTTCACGATTCAAAGGAATAGCGTTATTAGAAGCTAGGCTAGCCTCACTCCACAAGCAACAAAAGATATACCGGGGGAGCCAACTTCATATATCTCCTATCTCATTTTGCTCTCGCTACTAACATCTCAGACAATCAGAACACCTTTACCGGGCAGATGTTTAGCCACAGAACAAATGTAGCGTTTCTGGCCTAAAGCAAAAATTTATACATTTCGTTGGTACGTAGTCTGTTGATAGTCTATCTATACAGTACCAAGTGCCGGCTCTAAAGACTAAGGTTGAGGCCTATTTATAATGCAGTGCATAGTAGGCTGAAGAGAGTGTTCAAAAGAACAAGGGGACTTCTTTGAAGTTCCATGTTTCTTTTCGTAGAAGAATAAAGGATAATCGCCTATTCTGTTATGGCACAAAATGCTCAGTTCTTCTGCACGGTATACACATGCCCACCAGGGGCTCTTCCTCCCCTCACCATTAAACTTCACATAAGATTTACAATATGTCTCGTATCCGAAGAGACACTGCACTGGCGGGAAGAAAATGCCACTTTTACCGAGCAAAGGGACACGGCAATGACTAACCAGCTAAATGGTGAAAATAAACATATGGGTCCGCTGTTTTCATTCATAACAAGGCCTTTGACCGTAATTAATCATGATATCGTTTACTCATTTGAAGAGTTCTGCTCAATCCTGCTCGTTACCGTAATCACTTTATCCTTCGGTAATGGATACATCTCAAGATCTCTTTCTGTCTCAGCACGACTAGCAAATTGGGAATTATGCTCGGAGCCCGACCGCGAGTGGGGATTTTCGGAGTGCGCAGAATTTAGTCTTTCATGCTTCTTTGCGGAGTTGTTGGAGCCTCTAGACCTCAGGGAGCTGCGCGAGATATTAGAGAAGGCGGCCGAGAAGCCGTCGATCAAATTTTGCACTCCCTTGAGTTTGAGAGCCCCTGACAATGACGGCAGACAGACGGCACATAGGGCAAAGCAGGCTTCGATGTACATGAAATATAGCGCATCGGTGGAAACGACTATCGAGATAAGTAATTTTGCGTGATAATACTGGAGGATGTCCTTACAGTCCTGGTCCGCGGCTGCGGCAAACTCAACTAGATCCTGTTAGTGTGGACTACGAGGGTTTGTCAAGAGAGCTAAGCGTACCGTTCAACTCTTGCACGATGATTGCAAGACGAGTGGCCGAAGCCGCGATCGCGCTATGCTAGGTCAGCGTTCAATTTCGTGCACCGCATAGGTGGGTTACGTACAGAGCGCCTAGAGCGAAAATAGCCAAAACAGCGACTTTGTTGGTAGTCGACATCTGCAGCCTCAAAACCTAATTCTGTCAGCACCTCAAAGAGCTTTTGCTGTGTGGCCGCCCACCAATGGAATCGGGAAAACCAGTATAATAACATCCATGATCACGTCCGAGATCGAAAGTGACAGATCGATCTTACTCAGATCCAAAGGACATTTGAGCTGGTTCTCGAGATTTGTCCAGAAGTAATCAAAGTGGGTCTTGCAGGCGAAGAGAAAGCTGAAGAAGAAACCGAAGCCCCAAATGACAATTAGGGCGTTGATGACATGAATCACAATTTCAAAAGCGCGATGCGTGCCTTTCCGGAAGATGCGATAGTAGAAGAGCATGCAACTCAACTTAATGAATGCAAGCGCCGAAAGCTGCAGGAGCGTGATGGCCATAAACGCCTAAAAATCGTCAACGAACCACCTAAATTGTAAAGACAAGGGGAGAAACCTTTCTAGTCACCGTCTGTGGATGACTTGATGCTGTTAACTCCGTCCCCGGTGCTGGCTTCGGTGTCGGGTATCCTGTCCCACGCTCAGCCGTGGCTGCGAGTATCGTTGCTGCCATGCCCAGGACGAGTGCCTTCGAGGAAATTCAATATTGATATCAAGATCGGGGGAAGCGAATTCAAGCGTACCAGCGCTGGCAGGGTGAGCCAGTCATCGGGACCAAACCGCGCTCTTTGCGCTTTCCTCGTTGCAAAGCGAGCTGCAACGATTACGATGCAAACGGGTGGCCATATTGTTCCTGCGGTCCATAATAGAGGAGGTGTGATTCGAAGCGACGCCATGACTGTTTGCTGTGTAATACCGAACTGTATCCGCTTTCACATAAGAATGGGTAATGAGCTTAATGAAAATTTCCACGATGCTGAACAAGACGCAAAGAAAGACGATTATGCGTTCAATTGACCAGCCGAGTACTTAATGGCTTAGCCACTTTGGCGCTGCCGCACCCCCGCACTTTCTGATACCTCAATACGGGTTCCATCCTGTTGGTAACCTCCTAGACCCTTCTCGTCATGCACCCAAAGATACGGGTCCACTATTAGCGAAGACCATTGGAGCTGGCCCGAAGCAGGGTGGTGTAAGATGCAAGTGACGAGACTTGAAAACCAGTGAAATACAGAACAGGTACTGGGATATAGGCTAATAGGAGGCTAGGAAACCGGATCCTCCCGGCGGTGATGATAAGGCATAAGAACTAAGAAGTCTTCTCATTTACCTTGTACTACACACCCAGGTTGGTTGCTCTACGAACTAAGAGACATCCTTGCACAAGGCCCGAGCAGCTGGGACAGAGGGCTGCTAAACGGTCTTCCAGATGCAGTGGAGTCGCGGGTGAGGCGTGCATAGAGGATTAATAGCTGCCGCTGTTCTCGATCCTTCGAACAAGATGCTAGTCAGCGTCTGACCAGCGCAATAGGAGTCCCGATGCTACCTTCCATTACTACCTTCGGTGTATCGAGCTTTCGCAAGATGAGTGTGGACTACTCTGCCACGCGTTCTGTTATCTGAAGTTATGCAGCAGGCAAGATAGTTGTGCACGTCAAAGTTCAAATTGTGCGTATGCCTTTTCAAGACCCGTTACCCACTATCCTGGATGTCGGTGCGACAATAACGTGCCGTTTTGCGTTCATGCAAAGTAGGGCGGCTAATTCAGACTCAATTTGGGCGCTCTCTTCCGGGGTACATCAAAGCAGCTTACAGAAAAGTTTAATTTAGAACGGGTGCACTAATGCCCCGAAAACCATGTCGCTTACGCGGTATGAATGCATCTCAAGTGTAAGGCTTTTATTTACATCGATTTCAACAATCACAAGCAACTCAAAAGCAATGCGTAGGCCAAAGTCTTTATTTCTGCTATCCGATCGCGAGGACTACTTCGGCTAAATTCCTTAGGCAAGCCCTAACCAGATTCAACATTTAGTCGACCGATGAAGGCAGAACGCTTTCCATGGGTGGCGCATCGGCGGCCTTTCCCTCAATAGAGTATGGTGATTTGACTATTTAGAAAGCTTCTTAGTCAAAGCCGTAGAAGGTCATTGCCCACTTACCATTAGGAACCGGAGCCGTGAGGACTACAGCAACCTGAGCTAAGACGAGGAGGAATGCTTGGAGACGCATGGCGAGTACGTTGGTCTGATTTGGAGGACAAACTGCGGGAAATAGTTTTGAGAGGTTCAGGTATAAATTTTCCGATACAGAATCTTGTGGAGAGTCTTGAGGTTCAAGAGGAGTTATATATGGGACTCAGTCTGTACTTCATATATCTCGTTAGGCACCCTTCTACAGATAGGAATGATTGCCTTTGCTGACCGCAATCCTGGGACAGGGATCTGTGCTGTCTGATCAGAAAACCCTACCCAGTTCGCCGAGATGAGCAATATAAATTTTGTTTCTGCATAATTAATAACGATGGTTGCGTGTCTTAGCTGAAGGATTTCACATCCTGCGACGGTGGGGGGCAGAAGGCATCAAAGGCCCCCCGATGCCCACTACGCGTGTAGTGAGAGACGGGGCAAAAGTATTTTACATATATTTATACACGCAAATTTCTATTCTGTCACGTTAATATTTTTCATGACTAGATCCTCCGTTTCGATGCACATCATGGAAAATCATTCATCTGATGACAAGCTGGAGACTCTCTACAAATGTCCAACTTGTGAAAGAGAACTCTATCGTCCTCCCCACAAGCGTGTGAGGTACTGGATGGTTTCGTTTGCCATCCATACTACGCTACTGCTCTTTACATTCTCTTTGTTAAATTCGTTTCACTCTCCAAAGATACCCCAAAGGAAGCCGCTTAGTGCAGCGGAGCATGACTCCCACCTTGTGGGTACAATTTCATGTAGGCACTATCGGGCAAGGATAACATTCATTTTTATGGGCTTTGACAATTTGCAGCTCCATTAAACGGCCATGAACAATACAAAATTGAAGCACTCTCCTCTTCATATTGGAGCAACGAACTGTACTTCGGAGAGCCAAATTATAAATCAGACTATGCTTGGAACAATCTTACTTGGCGTGAGTTCTTAAACTCTAAAATGGAAAATTGCTTCTAATCATGGCTTAGCAAGATCTTTTCGCCTGCACCGCAAGGAAGCTACGCGTCTAAATCTTACCGACAGTGTCCTTGTACAGCCTGGAGAGGACTTTGGTACTATGCTAGGTGTCCTACACAACCTTCATTGCCTAGTAAGCGCTCTTTTCACCTTGCTAGCAAACCTTATCATCTGACTGCATATTACGTATAGAGACGCATACGCCAGATGATGTATTCGGAGTATTATTATCCTGATGCTTCTCAAGAGGAACACGAGCATAATCGGATTCATAGTCGTGAGGAAGCCCTATCTGACCCCAAGAAACATGCGCAGCTAAGAAAAACGCAGTTCATTGCCTTGAATCGCTGCGGACATCAGCGCTCTGCTACCCTGATTTGAATCCACATCCATACTTTTGGTCAGGCAACAAGTACCACGACATCACCGTCAGTTCGAAGGTAACTCGAAAGTGTGTGAACTGGGAGGCTTTACAGCAGAGATTGGAGTTGCGTAATTTCAAATCATCAGAGTTAATGGCCAATACAGGCCCTTCGAGTTAGTAGGAAGCGGGCAATACACCGGATGTTCGTTTTTAGTTTTAGCGGAGTATCTAGGAAATAGCCAGGGGATATCCGGTCAATCCAAGTTGTTTCAAATACATTTATATTTGAGAAGAAGGGGTATCAGGATTAGGGCAATACATATGGCTTTGGTGAGGTTGCAAACCTTAGTCAAATTTTCTCCGAACCACCCATACAAAGTTGCAATGAAAGATAGGATCGAGGTTTACATCTAACCGTCCAAGCACTATCTAGCCTGCGACTGGCATAACCCCTACCTTTGTGTGCCATCATGTTTCTCAGCCAATTCTCTAATTCTCTTCGTTTTAGTGCCATAACCGCCCCATTCCATGGGATGTTCGACAGGCGTCGAGGATTGGGGGCATATGATTGACGGCGATAACGACCTGATTAATTAGCGCCCGAGGAGAGAAGACAGCTAGAGAGCCCGTATTGTCCTCCTCAATCCCGCGGCTCGTGCTTGGTTCTTAGAATTGCCTCTAACTGTACTGCCTCTTTTTCAGTGGAGCCTAAACTTAACAACACGCCAGCATGTGGCTTCTCCAAAAAATAGTCACAGCATCCTCGAGGTTGACAGCGACCGATTGGCTGAGACTTGGCAATCTCCAGCCTGTACTGGTAGAGTACGCCTAGACTTGCTCAGCTTAATAGCTTGCTTGATCAGTCATTAATCAAGGGTATGGGAATAGCCAAGCAAGGGTATGGTTCAAGCAAGCCAAGCTGGGGTCTTGGCTTGGCTTGCTTGGTTATTAGCAAGTCTGAGCACGCCCATGACGGCCGGCCCTTATAAGTAGTTCCTACAGAGCAGCCTCACCACGTAACATGTTATTAAATCTGATTAGCTATTGGCTTCACAGCCGCATGCGCTGTATTTTGTTTTGCTGCCCGCATCACTCCACATGTCGCAGCTAGCTTGAACTCTGAAGATCCTGTCACTCCACTGCAGTGTGTGGTCTTTAACGACCATAAAACGATAACTGATCAGCTCCTAAAAACAGGGGCAGGACAAGGAGAGATCTGATGACTAGGAGTGTGGGAGGTGTTGTAGTTAGCGATGCCTGCTTAGGTTGAATGGGTTGAATTGTGTGGATGTGGCTGGCTCGAACAGATATACAACATCTGTTCGTTCTGTTCAATGTGTTTGGTTTTATTAAATTCTAGTGTATTTTAGCATGTTGCAGGGCCTCAAGAAGGAGTGCGGGGGGATGCCGTACAAATAGGTGCTGGGTAAGAGATGACAAAGAGAGGCCGGACATAAAAATTGTCTCTCGTCCGGAGCTCCTTCTTATACGCACAGACCACAACCCGATCTCCAGGGGTACCGCCGGCTTTATGCTCAAGCCGCGAACTGCGACAAATGCATATACGTCTATAGTAAATGTAAGAGCATAGGATTTGTTTTGTAAGGTGTCTAGAAAATCATCATTTTATTTAGAATAGGCTTTCTATATCTCCGGGGAGGAGTGTGTATATAATGCTTGTGATCGCGCATGGTATTTGGACTTCATTGAGTTCTCATTTGGTGCATCTCGATCTGAATATTGCATATCAAGTTTAATTTTGTACCATATACTGTGACGCCGAGATGAGTATTTTTAGCCAAACTTTCCCCCCGTCCCCTGCGTTCACGGAAAAAGAATTACCTGACCAAACTGGCAAAGTACTCCTACCTTTCCTACCGGTCCCCACCTTTAATAATCAACGTCCTAACTATTATTGCGTATCAGGTAGTCATCGTGACAGGAGCTGCTTCCGGAGTTGGACTCGAGCTCGCCAAAATCCTGTACAGCCGTAATGCAACTGTCTACGTTGCTGCCCGTTCCTCTTCTCGTGTTGATACGGGTATCAAGGCCATTCAAGCAGCCTCCCCTTCCTCCAACGGGAGATTGGAGTCTTTCGTGGTCGACTTGGCAGATCTGGAGACTGTAAAGCCGGCTGTAAAGAGGTTTCTAGAGAAAGAGGAAAAATTGCATGTGTTGGTTCATAATGCCGCGGTCATGGTGCCACCAGCTGGGAGCCGGACGAAGCACGTAAGTCTCTGAATGAACAGTGACGAACTTAAGAATAATTCCTGACATTGATAACTTTCAGGGCCACGATCTTGAAATGGGCACGAACTGTCTGGGACCCTTTCTTCTCAGTGTCCTGCTTGAGCCTATTCTTCGTCGCACTGCGGTAACAGAGAATATGAAGAAGAGTTCGCATAAACCCGTCCGAATAGTATGGGTCAGCTCTATGATTAGCATGCTTACGCCCAAGGGCGGTATTAGCTTTGATGAGGCAGGAAGTCCGACAGTGCTGAAGGGAATGAGTAACTACATGGTATCGAAGTCAGGTAATGTATTCCTAGCGGCAGAATTTGCAAAGAGATTGGGGGACGATGGGATCCTTAGTGTCGTAAGTATGCATGCGGATTGGAAAAAATAACTGGCTAATGCCGACAGAGCCTCCATCCCGGTTTGATGAGAACAGAACTTCAAAGACATATCTCTGTCATAGAGCGTCGAATAATGGTGGACATGCCCCTGAAAATCCCTAGGCTCATTAATTAACCGATCAGTAGGGTGCTGTGCTCAAGCCTCCCCAATTTGGCGCGTACACCGAATTGTATGCTGGTTTTTCGCCAGACGTCACAGCCACAGATAACGGCGGCTTTTTCATACCCTGGGGTAGAAAGGGAGTGATCCCGCCTCATCTGCAGAAGAGCTTGAAGACAAAGGCTGAGGGAGGGACCGGAATTTCAAAGAGATTCCTCAACTGGTGTGAGGCGGAAACACAACAATACGCGTAAGGCCTTGAGCCAATGGGCTTAGAGGTGTCCTGTGTGGGTTTTAACATTTGAAGTAGATCGTTAGTATTGCAATGCACTGGATCTAGTTGATCGTGTTGTAGGAGTTGATGTTGATATCGTTCATTGGGTCTTCAAAGTTCATCAAGTCATCTATATTGACGTCTGAGTTGAGAGGCCACGTCTGTTCTGGAAGACAGTTTATTTGTCCAAGGAAATGGCTATCCCACATGGTCTGCTTGCACGTTAGATGCGAAAAACATCCCATAAACTGGAGAAGCTTACCCAGTCAATATCCTGGGATAAATCAGTCATTTGATACGTGACTGCGTCGGCTGAGTGGTCTAGAAGGTCGCCAGTGGAAAAGTTATTTTCATATGAGACTTCGGGGTCAGAAAGAACACTCCCATGGGCTGTCAACAAGGTCAGTACATTGTTGAAGAATGAGGAAACCAAAGAATAATCTGCGGCGTGAAACGTACTTTCCCGGGCTTCATTTCCAGTAGGGCTTTTCTCAGAGTGAATAGGCCTTTCAAGCTTCTTCAACATAGCCTCAAGAACCTCTGCAGCCCTGGTAGATTCCGAGAGGCGATTTGGATAATTAGACCAGATGTTAAGGGTATTCTTCAGAAGCCGGATCATTTCAGGGACGAAGGGACAAGGTGGTCCTTTAAAGTCAGGTGCCATTTCCTCAACACGAATATGGTTAAGCTCGAGACAGACAACCATTGCAGCCAAAAGGAAATCGTAGGTTGTAAGAGAAGACATATACCAC
Source organism: Glonium stellatum (assembly GCA_001692915.1). Taxonomy (NCBI): domain Eukaryota; kingdom Fungi; phylum Ascomycota; class Dothideomycetes; order Gloniales; family Gloniaceae; genus Glonium; species Glonium stellatum. The sequence goes on from KV750084.1 coordinate 48,355, forward strand.
CAGACCTTGTGTAGCTGACCGCCTGGTTGGCAGGCATGAAAGATCACCCCTTGGTGGCGAAGAGTGTGCATTGCTGCGTCGACGCATGTCTTTCGAGACTCTGCGAACCGTGGATCTGTTTGCCCGACTACGAGATACTTTCTATGGAGGACTATGCGAGTCTTTTGGTACAATAATTCGATATTGAATCGAGACATAATGATGATAGGAGTATCTGTGATAGAGAGTTCCATGGAGCGTACACGGAGACCGTCGGGTACCGCTGCGTAAACTTCTTGCAACCGTTGGTCGACTGCCATAATTTCCGTATGAGTTGGCGGGACGACTAATTGAGACATTTCGGCAGCTTCGGCGAATATTTGGCATACTCTACACTTGGCAATGGTATATGACCCTGGAGTAATCTCGGAAACCGGTCTTTCCTTGGGAAGTTCGGTGCAGTCAATAGAGAAATCGGTATCTAGAAGATTATGCGGGGGTAGAGTATCGCTTTCGATTCCCCGAATCATGCTCGGGAGGCCAAGGGCGAACGAAACCAAGACGTCCATTTGATAAAGTACATGCCAGATCCGCCTCCGCATCTCGCCGTAAAACGGGGCAATATTGTCGAAATGCCTAGCATCACGGTGATATCCCATCCTCAACGCTACCCGGATCATGACACCGATCATGAGCCAGAGTCTTGCATGACTATCATTTCTTCTCAAGAACTCGCATTCTCCATAGATCATCGCAGCTTCAAGGTTATAGGGCTGAGGTTTGGCTAAATCCGCAAGAGCCATAGCCGAAGAAGCTAAGGCTTGATATTTGCTAACTCTTTCATCCAAAAAGGCAGAAGAATCTTGGGCTTCGTCAAGTAACGTTCCAGAGATGCGATAAATATTAAGCCCTGGATTTCGAGGGCCAAGAAGGATACCAAGAGCCATAGCTCCATAAAGTAGAGCAATCCACATGACTGGAGTATGGGTAGGATCTTTCCAGAACTGCCTGTATTCGTCTTGAAATGTGGGTGCGTGTATCACATAGAGAAGAGGATCAGATGAATTAAACCACAGGGGAAGAATCCGATCCACTTCCTCCTTGGGCGGCATCTCTTTCAAAAGCGCTGCCTTGGAGACCCGTTTATGGATTCCAAATGATATACTAGATCTGTGATTGGTTTCATCCCAAGTCTCTTCGGCAGGTTCTTCTGTCTCTGCCTCATTTTCATCAAAATAATTCCTAACTTCTTCTATTTCCTTCAGAATGACGCTCCAGTGAGAAACACCCACGTAGCTTGTCTCGCTGCCGGCATTGCTAATTCGGAGCTGGCCGAAGGAGTCCTCGTTCACACTCCCTTGCCTGCTTGCATTTTGTGGAACACTACTGGCATTGGGAGGTTGATCCGCTTCTTTCTGGGGAGTTGTGCTGGGCTCTGATCCTAAATTACTATCTTGACTTAAGGACGATTTCTGGTTCATTAAGTCGACCACCAAACTTTCTAGGTTCCTGATTCGACCCCTCATATTCTGAGCCTGTTTATTCCGCTGTGGCGGAGGGACATAGAGGCATGCTGTCTCCCGAGAACGCTTTATGCACTGATCGCATATTGGGTGTGCTCGATTGCACTTGAGTTTACCCTGCCGGCATGGTATGCAGCTTAGTTGTGGCCTGGCTCTTTTAATAGCTGGCCGAACTAGAAATTCATTCGGAAGAGCAGCATCGGAGGAGTTTGAAGTGGGAGGAGTTGTGTTGGAGGTATTTGCGCTGGAGGGGCTAGTATTTGACATATTTCTGGGAGGGAATTGTCGCTGGTATAGAGTAGAGTAGAGAGTTAAATAGATCGTGACGTCGTATGGACGTGTTTGGGAGACCACGACCCCCTAGGAAAATGCGAAAACAAAACTATTTTGACTCTTGGATTAAGTAGAGATGAATAGGGTAAAAGGGATGCTAAGGAAAGTAGAGGGCCTGGTGCCTGCGCCGGTTGGATTCGATTTGCTTCGCAAACGCCGAATCCAGGTACACCCCGCGATTCGCCAGACATTCGAGAACCACTCCTCTTTCTTGACAATGGCAGCTCAACCACCAATTTCAAACTTAATACAGCTTGTATTACATTCAAGAGCTGCTATTCCTCGAGCCTGCGCGCAACTAACATGCAACAACCACCCTCAACTTTTCCGCCGCGCCCTCCAGACAACCTCCGTCTCTCATAATACCCCAGATTTCGCCTTCGCATTCGAGTATGCAAGCCTACCTCCTCGAATCCTTCATACCAGCTCACATCCTCCAGCATCGATGGCGTCCTCTTACGCAGCTCCGACCCGCTCCCCCGCGCACATAAGGCACTTTCCTACCTCCAATCCCATCGTATCCCCTTCATCCTCCTCACCAATGGCGGCGGAAAACATGAGTCAGAGCGAGTTGCGGAATTGAGCAAGAAGCTAGAGGTGCCGCTGGATACAAGCATGTTCGTGCAGAGCCATACGCCGTTTGCAGACCTAGAGGAATACAAGGACAAGACCGTATTGGTGGTAGGCGGAGACGGAGACAAGTGCAGAAAGGTAGCAGAAAGGTACACAGCACCAGCTCCGACCCTCCAGCCGCGTCCGAGTCTCCCCAACAAGACCCTAACACACACGCGCATTCAGATACGGCTACCGCACCATAGTCACGCCCGGCGACATCCTAACCGCCTACCCCGACACCTGGCCCTTCTCGCAGCAATTCCTCCCCCACCATGCGTCCTTCTCGCGCCCGCTCCCCCGCCCCATCAACGCGCACAACCCCGCCGACTCCCTTAAAATCGACGCCATATTCGTCTACAACGACCCGCGCGACTGGGGCCTGGACATCCAGGTCCTAGTCGACGTGCTGCTCTCCCACCGCGGCATCCTCGGCACCCTCTCCCCCAAGAACAACAGCCCGGATCTCCCAAACCGCGGCTTCCAGCAGGACAGCCAACCCCCGCTGTTCTTCAGCAACCCGGACCTCGTCTGGGCTGCTAAGCACCACCTGCCGCGGCTGGGCCAGGGCGGCTTCCGCGAGGCGCTGGAGGGGACCTGGGCGGCGCTGACGGGGGGCCCGCGCATGGGGGTGCAGCTGCTAAAGACAGTGATTGGGAAGCCGTTTCGGATGACGTATGAGTTTGCGGAGAGGCGGCTCGTGGCGCATCGGAGGGATTTGCTGGGATGGCGTGAGCAGGCGGGGCTGAGGACTGTGTATATGGTTGGGGATAATCCGGAGAGTGATATTCGGGGCGCGAATACGTATGAGAGCCCTGCGGGTACTGAGTGGGTTAGTGTGTTGGTGAGGACGGGCGTTCATCAGGAGGGCCAGGATCCGGTGTGGCGGCCGAGGATGGAGGTCGGAGATGTATATGATGCTGTGAGGTGGGCTGTGGAGCAGTCGAAATGGAAGGGCGGAAGGTTAGAGGATTAGAAGACCTATAGAGCGTGGTAAGCTACCTAGAGGTTTGTTATAGAACGGTATGGCGAGGCGTTTTTAGAGCCTGGGATAGACCAAGACATGAACTTAATATCACAGTTTGTAGAAACTCTCAGTTGTTCCATTTTTTCATGGTTTGCTTCTCTAAGCAAGATCTACTTTATTATGCACTTTGCAATATATCATGTAGATATGATAGCACACGCAAAGCTTCTCCAGGAGAAGGGCATTAAAGTCCAGAACTTTATGCTCCATCAATATCCGTCACATTACCGCAAAGATTGTCCCCTCATTAATTATTCATCCCAAACAACACAGGTAATCTGTCCCGGAACCCCAATACGCGCCGCTAAATCTCCTAGCTTCCCCGTCTTCAAATCCCTATTCCAAACCACAACCGCTGACCCCATCTGAAGTCCAACGGAAACCAGATCGCCAACTTTGTTGATACTAAATTGACGAGGGTAGGAGCCGCCCGCTGGCGCTAATTGAATAAAGCTTAGCGTGCCATTCGCTGCCGGTTGCCAAACCGAAAGCGAGTCGGAGGCAATCTTGGTGCTATTCTTCGGGTCGGGGTTGTCGATAAGGAAAGAGGTGTCATTGCGGTTGGATGAGATGATGAACCCATTATCTGGAGTCTTGATGATCTCTGCGGCGGCAGCACCAGTTGGAACCGTCTTGCCACCGAATGTATTGATCGTTTGCACTTTCTCGAACGCCAACCCACCAGCCTCTTCATACCTCACCCTGTAGCTAGTGATGGTATTTGATAGCTCATGGATGAGGAAGAAATACAGTGTGCTGTTACGCGCGTATGACTTGTCCGGTGACCAGAACACAGCATGGCGTGGTCCGGAGCCGGGATCAGCTTTCAACGGTTCACGCTCCACAAGGGATGAGGTTGAAGCGTCGAAAGAATACACCCGGACAAGGTCGGCTCCGAGGTCAGGAAACAGTAGGTATCGGCCTGTTGGGTCCAAAATAGCCTCGTGCTCATGCGGAGCCTCTTGGCGGGCGGCTACCGGGCCGGGCCGATTCATTGAGAAAGTTATGTTCTCAATGTAGCTAACCTTGCCTTCGGCAGTTGTGTGCCAGGCAGAAATGGCACTGCCGGAGCTGTCGTCGAAGGTTAGCGATCAATTGACCTTCCACAATCCCTCATTACAACGTGAAATCTCAGAAGCTTCTCCAGACCAAATATAGCTGTCGAGGATGACTTCAAGAATGAAAAATAGATCCGATATACATGTAATACATGTAATATATCAAGGACCATAAGGATTTGTAGAGAATTTGAAAAAACCACTCACTAATGGGCCAGCGCAATAGCGCTCTCTTTTCCAGAATTGTAGAATATGCCACTCACAGGGCCAGTGATGGTGTCATGGTGCTCAACCGGTGTCAATACTCCATTGGTAGAGGTTTTGAGCGTGTTGATAGAGCCATTAGGGGTGCTAAGTCCCTCATCAATGCAGTAGAGAATACCAGTGGCCTTGTCAAGCTCTAGCCATGATGGACTCGAACCACAGCCTTGGCTAGATGATGTGTTCGTCAAGTCGTAGCCAGAGTTGCCTTTGGTCAGCGAAAGAGTAGTTACGGAGCCGGCGTAGGAGGAGACGTAGAGATTGGTTGCAGCTCCAGTTACCGCCAAAGCAGCAAGAAGCACCTCAAGAACCGCCATTATGACTACTTTTCGAAGATAATTTTGCGAGTGAATGAGAGTGTAAAGTATTAAAGATGGCTCCAGGAGAAGATGGTGGCTGAGGTATTAGAGAAATGGAATGGGCCGACTGTGAGGGGCATCGGCGGGACTCAAAGAGCACAACAGCTTCCCGATTGGGCCATGTGATGGCTGGCAAACTCTGTCAACAAATAGCAACTCTACAGCGAAAACGCCACGGAGGTTAGGAAAGAGATGAAGGAAAAATAAATCTAGGCCCGGGAAATCTGCTTAATTAAATCAAGGCTATGCGCTGCGCAGGGCAGCCGGGAACTTACCGCAGCATCTATTGGGGAAAAAGATGAGCGGGGGATCTACCAGTTGAGGGTTGGGATTTGTCGCATGGACATGGAGATTAAGTATATATTGCCACGTCGAGCCCAGGACCGCATGACATTGGACTATACCTGCAGTAAAGCAAAACCGCGAGATTGGGCGAGATTGATGGCATTAGCCATTGACCGACTGTTTGCCCCAATTCTTACGAAACTGAGGGCTGAACCGATTGTTGAGCTGGGCGTGCTACGCCTGCCAAGCGCTGGTTCCGGCGATCTTTCATCTATCGTCATTCCCCTTGGTCTGTGCGTTTCAACCGCCTCTGGCCTTCAAACGCCGACCTCCAGCCCTTCCCAACCATCTTCCGTGCCCAAACAATTTTTTATTTCAATTTCACCCGCTACCTAGAACCATGCAATAAAACCTCTACACGCAACGTTAATTGCTCGCCTATTTGGTTCAAAAATCAATTATACTACCGACAGTAACACGACTTATGCAAGGCCTGCACAACCTTGCCTAAGGATTCGATTGCATACCCTTGCATAGAAGGGTAAAGTTTCCTAGAAGGGGAATAGAACTTTGATTAAACGACTCAAGAACGGCCGGAATGATGCACAAAAACAGAGGTCAACCCAGTAAACACGTACCTACGAACCCTTTCCCCGTCCAACCCTTTAACCATAGAGCAATGCACCTTTGAAAGTAAAATCGGAAATTTAGCTGAACAACCTAAAACTCGAACGGAAGAGGGAGACAAGCGATATTGTGAACGGAGGTTATAGTTGTAGTCCTCGATAGCGCTTAAACCCGTAACCCCCAGTCTCTTTTCCTTTATCACTTCACTTAGATTGAGACTTCAATCACCAACACCATCAGCTCTCTACCATCATCACCACACAAGACCACTTCGATTGAGTTAAGTTTCTTGAATTAAAGATCGGCTTACCCTTCCGTTCTGCATGAGTCCAGATAAAACTTCAAGCACTGCGACCCTCCCAACAAATAAGTACTGACTTCAGCCTTGCCGTCTTCAAAGTATAAGATCTTACGTTCTTTCCTTTCTTGCCTTTGGTTCACTATTTTTTTCGGCCCGAAGTCACTGGGTCGTGTGCTTTTCTCAGTGCTAGGATTTCGAACGTTGCCACTGAGTGTTATTTCACTCTCGTCTTTCGAAGTTCCCGTTCACTACCCAAGGCCGAAAGTATCATTTAAAAGGACTTCCAAGAGCCCATCTCCATCTTTACTAAACAAGGCGCTACCGGTAGCCGCCTCATGATGACCGAGCACATGATGATATCTACTCCATGCTAACTCACATCATTTAACATTTCAGTCTCTCCGCTCAAATTAAATTGAGCCAGCGCTCGGATTAAGTTCTATCACTCTTACAGCAGCTGTCAAACGTCCAGTTCTCATTAAGTTACCTCGAGGATACCCTTCCGCAAGGAAATCCTCTTTTTTTTACTAGAATAATTTCTAGTCTCACAAGCATCACAAATCAAAAGTCTCAATCAGTATTCTTATCAGAAGTATTCCTTCTCCACATCATATCTCTATTCGTCTTAAGATATTTCATGCCATTGCCATGCGTAGTGCTGTCTCATAACGGGCCCTGAACGCATCTTACTAAGCCCGCAGTTGATGCTAGCTCATCAAAGCTACAATCGAGGCCTTATTCATCCCACTACAAGTCTCTAAAAAGAATAGCCAACGGAAAGAACGATGGCTCTTTTTAAATTAGGTGGAACCAGTCATCGACAAACTTCGAACCGTGATGATAGACCGACTCAGAAGAGGAGGTACAGTTCAATTGACTTAACCAGTGACAGTGAGAATGATTCTTCCATTATCACTAAAGCGATCAAGCGACATGAAAACTCAGGAGCACATTTGAGTTCCCGGCTCCCTTTAACACGGAGAGACCGGAACGGAGTCATTCGCAGCCGTGATCTGCTCGAGGCCTCGAATGACCCAAACCATTCGTACTCGCAATACTCGGATCCTGATTTACTGCAAGGAAATCCATGGGAGGAACCTGACAACAGTATAGGCCCTCGATCACAAAATTTGTTCCGGAATAATTTCCTAGAATCATCACTATCGTCTTCACAAAACTCTTCGGCAGAACTCACCGTGCTCACACCCAATTCTAGCCAAGACTCTCAAACTTCATTGACCCCACTGGAGAAACATAATGATCCTAATTATATGTCTTTGCAGGACCGAAAGCGCTATGCTCTATATGAATTTCTACCAACTCGTATCCACATTTTGCGAAAATGGATGAAGTACTATCTTGATGCTATACCGAAAGACAAGAAGAAAAACGATTGCTGGATTTATTCCAGTGCTCGCCTGCCTTCTTCAAGAAATTCCATTTGCTATGCGTCTAGTTACAGATACAAGAACAAATCCCGGCGTTTCTCATTTCACTATGGATTTATTGCCTTATTGGTGAAAGGACAGTTGACCGATGAAGAGAAAGAAGGGATTATTGAAGAAGGTTGGCATGCCAGCCACTTGTGTGGCAATTGGCCATGCTGCAATCCGCGTCACATTCAGCCCGAACCAGGCAACATCAACCAGGATAGGAAAACGTGCTTTCGGACTCGACGTTCCTGCCAACATTACCGTCCATGCATGACATCGCTCCAGAAAGAAAGCTCCACATTCAGAACCCTACCAGCCGTATCACCTGACTTCGAAAGCACATAATGAGAACTAATACAACGGGCTATTGGCGGTAAACGTAATCGAGTCAAAACATCTCTAAGTTCATTGCAAATAGACTGAGGGCTCTTTCATACGCATTCACATTTGCCGAACCCACCTCACACGTACTGATGCGTAATCAATACGTATTCTTCGTTCAAGGATTCATCTCCGTCTTCAGCATTACTAACATTCACCATTGTGCATCGATTCGTTGACATTGCGCTGCTAGCACGGATGCTTATGATTCTCCGGCGTGGAGCATTTTGGTAGTCCTACAAAATAGCAAGGCGGCTGCAGAGAGCAGGATTGGCCTGTATATTTTATACAGGGCACCTTACGCGGTTTTAGGTACTTTTAATCTTTCTTACTTGAGAATAGTGAGAGATTTTCTTACGGCTCGTACAGACGGAGGTGTGCATACTTCCAACATCAGTTTTGCTTTGATCATTAAGAGCTACCTACACATCTATTCAGGTTTAGATTCTGCTCTAAGCACTCTTAAGTAGCCTATCTAAAACAGGGAATCCAAAATTTAGTTTCATAACTGCTATTCAATCATAAGTTATGTATGTTAATCCACTACCCTCAGAAAATCTAAGAGGCAAGGCTAGCTCGAAATCATTTAAAAAAGGGTAAAAGTGGAAGGATTGAGTGCTCATACACATCTTCCTACTCAGACAATCATCAAACCCGTGAGTATACATCCCCAATCATGCTCGATTTTAGAAATACTTAAAGCGTTTAAAACGGAGATCTTAATAGACGTTATTCTTTCCCTTCTCATTCTCGTCGGGAGCTTCCGCTTCTGCTTCTGATAGATAAATTTCGTATATTGACCTTCCAGGCCCCAACAAGAGTCCTCCTGACTAGTAGCACAATGTCTGCCTGGCGTAAGACATCACAATAATTTTCAGCAGTCTCAATGGCCCAAGCCATCAGGGCGCTAGCTTGAGATAGTACGGCAGCAGTAAATTTATAACTTCACAAGACGGAGAGATCGTGGCCTTTCTAATAGTTGTGAGCACCACAGATTATTTAGATATGCACCCATAGCGGCACCATAATCAGCGATTCCCACGCTCTCCGCTAGAGCCTTAGCCTGTTAAGGAGCCATTATAAGCATAGCCGGGTGCTGGAGGGTAGGAGGAGTTTGCGGGCACTAGGGGCTACGCTACAGATGGTGTTGCGGAGGTTCTCATCAGAATTATAAAGGGCATGGCAGAGCCTTCATTTTAATAATGTGAATTGCCTTTATAGTGGCGTCATGAATGCCATTTGTCGTGTCTAGAGTCATGGATAAAGTAAATTTGCCGCCACTTTGAAGTGGAACGCAGCTCCGACTTGTGTGCAGATCAAATCCTGTGACAGCCTAGGACTCAATCATAACAGTGACAATTGGCGCTCCATGTGTGGCCAGTAGAAATTATAATTCAGAGGTCGTTGTGCTGAGAGAAGTCAGGTATTAGAAGGGCAAGGCTAAGGATGTGGAAGACTATTTGAACGTTACGCAAGAGCGTTAGGCCTTGAACAAATTTTTTTATTATATTAAGTAGAGGATGTTATGTGAGGAAGAAAGGATTGGTGGGTTTTTATACCCCTTCTTAGTAAGTGGTTGTTTGATGATTTTGATTATAGCGTAGCAAGAACTTCAGAAAAGGACCAATTCGGCAAATATACGTGAAATATCTAAGTATAAATACAAACACGTACAAGCAACTAGTTTACAAGAATATATTGGTGTTCTACATAGCTCGCAACATTATGAGTATGAAGCGCTTGCAACAGTCGGTGAGCGTAGACAACAGCTCGTACTTTCCGCCAAGTGTGTCTAGCATTTTTCTATTTAAAAAGAAAACGGGTAGCTCAGCAATATGACGGAAATATCGCCGATAATTAATGGTTTATTTATAAACACGTACACATTCAAAATCCGGAAACTTTTTAATACGCATTGCGAAGAATTTCACGGTAGTGGCAGCAAAAGCAAGACTTGGAACTGTAGGAGGCACAAAACTACTGCGACTATACAAGAGCTTGAAACACTACCCTACATTCAATACCACTAATCATAACAGCATTAACGCTCGAAATAAAACTTAAAAAAAGAGATTCATCAAGCGTATAAATGAGCACTATCTTCTCAATCTTAGTAACTAACGTCCTCATACAACAGTAATTGCCACTTCAGGAGAATACCTATCGAGGTTCCTCATATAGATACCGCTCGTAATACCAATTCGTTTAAAAGCATTCGGAACCTTCTTTGCCTGTCGGAGTACTAAAGTCCAGATACGGCCTACATCGCCCCCGGCATATTTTGGTGGGTTCGACACAATAGGTAAACAATATACTATCTTACCAGTCTCTCCGTCTACATCCTCAACTGCATCAGGCTCAAACTGCGTAATGCCTTCCTTGGCCTCAATCAAACAGGTAAGATTATTAGCATGGTCGTAGTAGCAGTTCAGCATGGCAGGTGTCAGGCGACCCTTCACACGGATCCAGCCATTAGAGACTTCGCCATCCGGATCCGCGGTCTTGAGAACGGCGCTCGCCTCAAGAAAGCTCACGAAACACATCTTCTGCGTCGTGTCCCACGGGATATAGGTCACGGGCCCGATACGCGAAGCCCACGAGAACGTCGGCGCTTGGTAGTGCATCGCGCGGTGGCAGTCCTGACCCGGGGCGGACTGCCACAGCAGCAGCTCGTGCAGATGGCCGGTCCATAGCCCGGCGAAGTAGTTGCCCATGAGCGGTGCACGCATCAGCTTTGCGATGCCGGACAGCGCAGGCAGCGCATCCTTGGGCAGCGTCATTCCCGCCTGCGTATACTCTGTGATCAGCTTCTTCCACATGTCCTTGGCGTACGGCTGGTCGTTGTGCTCGGCCATGGTCGCGAAGTCGCGCTTCACGCCGTTCGCCCGCTCGTCCAGCGCCATGCATTCGCAGCGCGAGCTCGTCGCGCACTCGAAGATCATCTCGTCTTCTAGGAAGTGCAGGACCCGTGTGGCGAGCCGCCGCTCTGACCAGCACCATGCGCGCTTGAGGACCGGGAAATCGTCTTGGTCAGGCTCAGGTTCGTCATATGTAGAAGGCGGTTTATTAAAGGGTACGTGGTGCTCGTGGACGTATTTGCGTGCGAAGACCGATTGCTGGACGCCGTTATCCCCGACAAACTGGAGCTCGGCATCGTCTTCATTATCCCTCAATGACAGGAAGCCGCTGGCGCAGTCAGGAGCAGTTGTGGCAGAGATCGTGATATGAGAGCCATGATAGATGGCAGCAATTTTAGCAGATTCCTTTTGCCAGTCATTCTTATCATCTTGGACGATGCATAGTGCATCGATCCAGAGATAGGTCAGCCCTAAGCGGCGAGTAGTAAAGATGGCATCTTGGAATGTCTTTGGCAGTTCCCAGAAGTCAATACCGGCTTCCCTCTGTCTGAGAGTGGCTCTGGTCGTTGTCATGGGCTGGACATCTCCCCAGCAATAACTTAAGGTAGCATATTGCCTAGTCTCGCCTCTACTATTGTAGAGGAATGGTTGTTTACTTCCATTGGCAGGACCGACATTAATCACACGGCTAGGTAGGCGTGCGGGTGATGTCATGGCGCACCTTGGATGCTGGCCAGTACATTCCTGGATCCATGTTAGAAGGACTTGGATGCTCTGGTTGGATAGAGGGTCCTCGTGAATATATCCTAGTTTCCCAGTAGTGTGCCATGGAGTTGATATGCCTGCTCAGCTGTTAGTCAATCTGCCCTAGTGCAAGATAATAAAAGATAGCTCCTCATGGGTGTTCTGAATACCTGCTATCAGATACTTGGTCGGCGTATCGAGGACAAGCAAACCGTCGTATACCAGGACCCGGACCACCCAGAGTAACATGTATGAGCCGGATCTATAGACCAATCATAATTCGGATGGACTTACCTCTCGTATAGAGCTGTAAATTAAGTTTATCGCAGCTTAATTCTAAGATGCCACTGTCTTTCCCAGTAATGCCGACCCACCGTTCATCTTCATCCTGCATCTTCCAATCGTCGAGATCGCTATCATCTTCGTATTCTCTCAGAGCGTCGCAAAGAAAGGCACAGTATTTGCAGGTGGCTATTTGAGATTCTAAGTCGGATGCTAAAACATTAAAAGTCCACTTTCTCTCGCCTAGGGTAAGTCCGTGGTGCCGCCATCGTGATTTTCTCAGGATCCGGATGTCCAGATTACTGCATATGGAACATTCCGCCTTAGCGTTACGCGGTGGGCGTGGGGTGCGCGGGGGCGATGCATCATTGGGGCTTTCTTCTCGGTCCATTGAGCCTGGCTAATAAGTGAGAGAGGGAGATTTAGAAAAGAGGATGATAGGATAGTAGTCGTCCAAGGCTGAGACGCTGGTGGAGGAATTATATCGCATCTCAGGCTGGAATGCAGCAGAAGGAGCATATTTATCTTTTTCAAGGGCAATCGCGCCATGTTCCAGGGAGACTGCAATCCAGCCATTTCGAGAATGCCACGCATGCTCACGATGCAGCTTGCAGGTGGAGGTGGTGGGTGGAGAGCGCATGATCAATCCCTGTCTGCCGTCTCTTGGCAGCACCAACGAAAGCCGACGACCTTCTGGCTCAACTCCCGTTGCTCATCGCCATCTTCACCACGGCCTCCAGCCTCTTTGCTTGCAGTGATTGCCCAGGAACGCCCTTAGACCGACCGGCTGTCTTACCATTCACAGCCCTGCTCCTCAAACACCCGGGTCTGGCCATCACTCACTCCCAAAACTTTTCGACAAAAAAGAGATAAGTCACAAATTATGATGAAACCAAGGAATTTTCCATCTCAACGTCTTCCAAGAAGAGCAAAATCCCAAGAAAGACGTAGTTCATGCTGTCTCTGGCAGCCTTGCAGTAGCATAACGGATCACCAGCGTTATCACTTCAATCTCTCAGACCTCTTAGTCTACCTCTTGACGTTAGAACGGTGCTGACCAAAAATGCCAACGCGTAGTATGCTTAGCCTAGTAACCCTGTCAACTTATGCAACCTTTTCTATCCCACCTCGTTGCATTTTGGCGATACGTCGCAATCACGGCGAGGGAGCTTCTGTCTTTTCAGACAAATGTGGTTGAGCACAACTGTGGGATGTTGAGGTCATCCTAACTCCATGCAGAGATATGGCCGGTTCGAACTGAAGCATGCAAAATGCGCCAAGGCTCTGCACACTGCTTTATTGAGGGGAGCACTGCAAGCATAGAATTCTGTTTCCAGGTGGGCAGATGCATACGCACTTTGAGGTGTCGGGAAGCTTCTGGTGCACTTCAAATGGTGGTTGGAAACAACCCGCACGGTGGACAAAGGTGCTGAAGAATCCTTTGGGTATTCTAAGACCTTGAGTCCAGGCGTTACGGCTAGGGCCAGTCTTTTACCTCTTCTGAAAGTTCGCGATTTAATGAGCTTTCTGCATTGGCTTGGTTGGGTTTAGGAAGAGGGCAGAAGCGTTCGACTAACTTTATTTGCAGAGGAATCTACTCTCTGACAACCAGATATGACCGAGTGAGTATCGAGTGGCGCCGATGACATGCATGGCAGCCTCGTAGGGCCCAAATGGCGTTTGCGTGCATACTAAGCTCATGGGTAGTCAATTAGCCAATTCGCAGGGATTTTATGTGCAGCATCTTCCTGTTTGTATGGCATGCATACTACATCTGCACAGCGCCGATAGGTACAGTTGGCAGATAAAGAAGCTGGGGTCGCTGCATGGCAGGCGCAAGTTTTGGGCTTTTTTGAAATCTTCGGGCGTAATCATATTTTTTTGTCGTTCAATATGACAGGTGAATTGGTATTTCGTTGTTTCTTTATCAAGCCCCTCATCGCTCGCTTCCTTCACTTCACAACTCAACGTCCACCACCTTCTACTCGGGATCCATGCGCTCTGTCTCAATTGTGCTTTGTGGAGATGGAACCTTAGATTAGTCTTGTCTTGAAAACCTTCCCAACCTTGTCTCCAACTTTGTCTCTCTGACCCAGCAAGTCCGTCAAACTGGCTTCCAGACATAGAACGCGCAGCAGGCGCAGTGAGTCCACCCTCTCATTGTCCTTCACCTCAATTCCACTGGCGACACCTCAGATAGACATTGTTGATTCAGAATTGTTGTCTGACGCAATCTCAGCGCGCCGAGCTCCCGCTGTCGGTACAGCAAAAAGCCGCCTTCCTGTCCGCGCCCCAAGCCAAGCGAAACCTAACACGCCGTATTCACACATTCAGATTGTCTCGAAAGAGGAAAACGACTTCACTGATGATGCTGACTACCAAGACGACACCCCTACCTACCGATCTCCTTCCCTTCAATATCTAGCACCCTTCGACGAGACAAGCCATCAGGCGTCGTCCTATAACAAGGCACAGATGCCTACAGCTCCTGCATCATATAACCAGACTTTCGCAGATATGGCGCGCAAGGCCAACAATCGTGAGCTCTATGATGGGCAGGAACCTCCTCCTTCCGGTCCAGTTCCTTTGGCTGGTTTGATCAAGTTTAAAGCAAACCGCAACAAGGGAAACAAAGCGTGGAGGCCGCTAGATTTGAGTGATTTTGATGACGACAAGCCGGATGAGGAAGAATTGCCGCAAGTTGGGGAAGGTTCCATTCAATCTTTAACCTTCAACAACCGTACTCAGAATGAACCTTCACAACCTAGATTAAGTTTGTTGGCCGCAAGAGCTTCCTATCTCAGCCTCCCTAAGCTGCAAACGGACATACCCAACCATCCTGTTCAGCATCACCAGATAGCTCCATCTGAACGCTTCAGCCTTATGCAGCCGCCTCCGCATATGTTGGCCATGTTTCAGCAAGATCGTGGAGATGACGTTAGTCCCAAGAACACGAGAGCCGGCACTGAAGATGAAATTATCCAAATTTTCGGTAGACGACTGCCTGATCCTATTTACTTACAACAAGTCATGGGGAAAGTAGACGGCGAGGTAACATTCATTGGGCATCCTAATAGAGACGTGTCAGCACATCAGTGGTCTGCCGCATCTTTTCAGTGGAGCAACATAGGTCAATTTTCGCATATCCGTCACAAGGTCGAGGGACAGTTGGCTTCGGATAGACTAAGAGGGCAGACTATTGGCATGAGCATGCCGCAGAACACTCTCGCCTACTTCAAGGCTATTGCCGAACAGCGTGGAATGATTATGGTGGAGAAATCTCGCCTTGAGAAACAACAACTTGGTGAGCGTTTCAGTGAGGCAGGGTTTATGCTTCCTCGTGCGAGAGCGCCGACTGATTCATCTCGCCGCCCAACTCTCGTTGAGTCTGAGAACTTTGGTTCACTTTCAAGCACTTCGGGCCCCGTACCTGGTAGTCGCTTTCCAACTCTCGGAAATCTGGCCGTGGCTCGTGAAGCTCGTCTTAATCAAGGACCGCCGACTGCACCGTCTTTGCTTAGCAACATAGATACTCTTACCGATGATCCATTCATTACATCAAACCAATTTCAATCATCGAACATGCCGGCTACCGCAGCCCTGCCAACTCCTCCAAATCGAGGTTCAGCTGTGCCATCACGCCTCTCCGGAATGGATTTCAGTTTTGAGTTTCCTCCGAGAGTCACCAATCAATGGAGGCCTGACTCACCACAAACATCCGCTGGAGATGAAGCGCGTAAGGAATTCTTTGCTCGCCAAGAACAGGAGCGTATTCGTCAAGATCTGTGGCCACAAGAACGTCATACCACTCTACGTGAGATTTCTGTTGGTGAAGACGCAGCAAGCAGTCTAGAGGGATCATCTCAACGTCGCAGGACATTCGGTCAAGACCAGGAATTGTCACCAGAACAAATGTCCAAGCGTGAGAAACTGAAAGAGAGACTGTTTGAATTCAGTAATTTGGCGGGAAGCCACACCGGAATCTCAGCAGCAAACCGCGTACCTATCCCAGACCCGACAGCAGCCATGGCTTCGGCCTACGATCGTGCTCCAGCCTTTCCACCAGGCTTTGAACCACCAGCAACCACCACTCAAGCTCATCGGACGTCTACATTGAACGCCAATGCACCGCCTTACAACCGTGTAGGCTTCCTTAATCCTCCTCCTCATACATCCTCAGAATCACCCACTCTCACTAGCGCCACCGCCGCGACAACAAACCTAAGATTCAGCGACCCAGACATCGTCCGGCCGTCCCACATCCCGGAAATCGCCCCGGGGCTCTCACAGCAAGCGCCCACGCCACAAAACCTCGCCGGTCCCTTCTTCGCCGACACGATCCCAACAGCCCACGCACCAACCACACCCCTCGCCCCGCGCCTCGCCGAGCCCGAGAAGCTCGAGCTGTGGTGGACCAACGGGCAGCAGCCCGCGCGCCAGGAAGCCTTCTACCGCAGCATCATGGGCACCGCGGCCGCCAACGCGCGCATCCGCGGCGGCGACAACAACAACAACAACAATAACAACAACAACAACGATCACGCCAACCCCAACCCCAACGCCACCATCTCGCCCCCAGACTCCGCCACCACTCCCGCTCCCACTCCCGCGGAAGCCGCGGCCGGCAGCATCACGAACCGCCTGCTCGTCCCCCTGTACGAGAACCTGCGGCTCTACGCCGACGAGGCCGCCGC
>KV750085.1:5661-38483 GCA_001692915.1 Glonium stellatum
AACTTCTTGAAGATGTATGATATCTCCACTTGATACCTTCCTTAGTGAAGTGAGTGAAGAAGATAATCCGCGCTGAGAGATCTCGGCTCTGCAATGCCCCTTGATGAGAGACAGATCACAAATCGCAGAGCTAGCGTTTTCAGTTAGTGCAGAAATTGCATCATTAGTTCTAGCGTCTTTTATAACTCAGGGTACTCTTTGAGTGTTAGAGAAGATTATCTTTCTCCCCGAATCAACCACATCAACCTCATTAATCATGTTTACGGATCATAATGTTGTGCTTAGAGTTTTCAACCGATTTTAATAATATATTAAACGAGAGTTATCCCTTCAGCATCGACTTCTCTCCTCCTTAACTTATCAACAACCCCATCAAACCATCGTCCCCTCACTCCTTCCACCATGGGGCTTGGAGCTCTTCAGCTTCCGCGAATCTTCTAACTACTAATGGCCATGCTACAAGTTGCGTTAGCACCACACTTTGAGGTTTTGTCAGCACGTAATGCCACGGGCCAAGACTTACAAGCTTCCAATAGCGCAGCCAGATATTGGCAGGTAGCAGTTGGTGTTCTGCTGCTTGACGGAGGCACCGCCTTGGCAGTTGACGTTACAGAAGGTTTGGATACCCTCTGTGTGTTTGTTAGGCGGGCATAACAATAGCCTGGTTAGGGAGGAGGCCGAGGAACTTACCAGACTGGGAGCTGGAGAAGAAAACATCGATCTCAACGCGGTTCCAGTTCACGCCGGTGGGGGCGCTGTAGCAAACGCCGTAGGAGCCATCGCCACTGAACCAGCATGGTGAGATTTTCGTGTTTACGGGTGAGCCGGATCACGGGTCTAAAAGGGAACTTACGGTGGAGTACCATTCTCGGGAAATGTGTCGGCGGGGTTGGAGTTGTGGTCACAGCCACCGTTGTCATCTGGACTTGCATTAGACGGTGGCTAGGTCAGGGGAGAGATACTTTGAGCAACTTACAGAAACGCCAGTGGAAATCAGTTCGTCGTACAAGAGGGGAGGTGTCAGCTCTCTTGGCGAATGGTTGGGCAACCTCGTTGAGCTTTGAATCAACTGGAGAGGCAGAAACAGATAGAGCACTGAGGGCCAATACGGCGATGGAGCAAAGATTGAACAACATGATTGATTGGCTGGCTGACAGATTGATCTTGTGGAAGGTACGAGTGATTCTGAAGACTGTTCTGATGAAGATGGTGCTGTTTCTTAAGGGTTCCCTCCGAGTTTATATAGGCGTCGGCGTCTTGCGTGTTAAACTTGTCGGAGCATCAAATCCTTTCGCTTTACTTTCTCCATCGCTACAGTGTCTCAATACGGCTTCATTCTCGTATCCAACAAATACAGTCAGGCGACTTCATCATGACCGTCGCCGGTTACATCCGCTCGTGCCTGAATTCTAGTAATACCGTAGGAGCAGAAACCTTACAACTGCCCTCTTATTCGACGCCTTGGTGCTAGGACCATACCGGAGAAATGAAACTTTCATTCCATACGATCTCACGGAATCGCGGTAGGATCCAAAAGTAATTCGAATGTGTCGGTTAGCTTAGAGAATTCACCCCGCAAGATGAGTGCTGGCGCTCTTGAAGAGGCTAGGCTTTCTCCTTTCTTTTCAGATGTAGAACGCCGAAGGATTATTTCGAAGGATCGTCTTCAAGGCGAGTAGACATGACAATAATGGTTCTGTTCCTAACAGCATGACTGCATCAGCAGAGAGCTAAAATCCTTGACCCAACCGACGTCCAGGATAGTGTAAGCCAAGAGATCTATAGTGCTGTGCCCCTGGATTGTGGCCCGCGGATAGTTCCGGGGCCATTGCTTGATTACTGAAGCACAGCCTTACTCAGCCTTGGACTCGGCCCCGGAGATGACCCATGTGCCCGCTAAATAGATGACGAGTGGCCGACATTCCACGGGGATCCACCGCAGCATGCGAGGACGAACCGAAGCGCCCGCCCGTCCACTGCGCAATCCGGAGCTTGACGGATACTCGTAGTTGGCGGGCGCAATTTTTACCGCATATAGTCTAGCCATGCCCGCCAAGTCTGGTAGGAATGTATTTATCACGTGACATATATATGCATATGCATGATTAGATTACTTTATTTTACCCATTTAGTTTGGGATGTACGGCTTATTTTGACCCTCCGCTGGAAGTAGTCCTTAGATGGATAGGAGCTAGAGAGCATACAGAACTCAATGGCGAGGGGTGTGAGGGGATAAAGCCCTTACTAATGTAAGGATTTTTGGTGATGAGAGAGACAGCAGACATAAAACCATACCCCTACGACGGACCCCATGCAGTAAAATAGACGAAATCTAATGACACCTGATCTAACCAAGCAGCCTATTAAAACGGTCTGAGCGATGCTATTGCAGCCGTCCCACGTGTTAATATGTAAGCCCGTACTTCATTAATCTATCTATGCCGGGGGCTGGAGCCTTCACACATCTACCGCAATGCGAGAGGCTGGGGCTTAGCCCTAGCTCTAGTAGATTGGCTCACAACACTGCGGGCAGAGACCATGGTCCCGGGACACTGCATATCGTAAGAATCCAGCCCTCCGTGGAATAGGAGTCTTCGTGGCGAAGAATCTTTAATAAAATTTCCGTTATGAATCGGCGTCATCCAAATTCCGGGCTCAGGGAATGTCAGCATTCGGAGGTGCGAAAAAGTCCTGGCGTTTGAAACGCAGGGCATGCGGACTTGGCTTGATACGTCGGGTCGTGGCCGGAATTCTAAAATAACAACCACCTATGCGCCCACAAAAATTTGCATGGAAATAATTAACACGAGCGTTCTCGCGTTTGATAATAACCCCGGTAAGGCTGGATTACTTTATTTTTATTATACATATATTTTGTAGTCAGACTATATTGCACTCGTGCAGATTTCTTACATAGAGCTTGGTAGGCGCACGGGTAGTCAGGGTTTTAGGTGCAAACTACAGTTGAAGTGCAGGTAGGTATGAATTCTTCATCAAATACTAAAGAAGGCCATTATTAATTTGCTAGAAATGTGGTAAATAGTTTGTCCAGGCGACGCTGACATAAACGCCGCTGGGAACCCTCTTTAGACTTGCAAATACCTCGACCCAAAGATACATCCTTGCGACAAAATAAATAACAAAGACCGGAAAATATATTGTGTCAGGCACATGGGTATCGTGAAATGCCGTGCAGTATATACCAGTGAAGTAGAATGCGCCCGGAACACCTGCTGCTGTAACACTAAAGATTCTCCACAATAACTGTTCCCGCGGTGAGGGGAAGCTGAAATTCCACGCAATACAATGCATAGCTCCGAAGAACACCCCCACTAGACATAATGGAAGATAAATCGACCGTGCAGAATCAACAATATCAGCCCAGACCGTGAAGCAGTAAAAGTGACGGCTGATCTTCCTTCCTAACTCCTCCCCAAGGCGCTCCGACAGATACTTGTTGAGCCAAGATGGTTTATCTTGCTCATCTCTGATGCTCTCGAAATGACTCCAAACGTCTTCCGAAATCTCGCCTGTATGGACCGTAGTTGGAAAGTTCACATCGAGAGGTTTGTGCCACCAAAGCCCGTAGCTGACCAAGGTACAGGCGACAAAGGCTACCGTCACAAGCTCCATGGCCGCAATCGGCAGATGGACCACCGCTCTACCGACAACCTGCGTGGTAAGCCAAACAGCGGAGAAGCAAGCGATGGCCTTCGCTAAGTGATCCGCCTTGGTTTTATCCTCAATTTCAAACCTTGATATGTGCGGTGACTCCATGGCTTTCATCTTGACCAATATGTACATATCATTCGCGGTAGGAAAGAAAGGTTGTCGATTCTCGGACACAACCCGGATACCGCCCATATCCGCATAATGCGCATGTATCATCTCCCAATGCTCGATACCGATTGTTTTCATCGCGTTGACCGAATTCTTCGCCGAGGTGTAGTCGCGGAGGGCCGTGGCGGTGATGTATTCGGGGGTGAAGGACGTCGCTGCCATATAGGCAAGCTTACGCTCAAAGACCTTCCACTTTGAGAATCGGACGTTCGGAACATCGAGGTGGAGGACGGTCCAGACGCAGACGAAAAGTGTTGAGACGCAGCCCCAGACGATGTCCAGCGTGCCTCGAACATTGCTTCCTGAAGACCATCCGACGAGAGCGGATTCAGTAGAGTTGGTTGCATTCTGCGCGACGACGGCTGGAGGGAGTAGGACGATTGCTAGGAAGGGCAAGATACGCATGAGAGAGACAGCGAGAGCACCATCAAGACGAATATCTTGATGTATGAATCAATGCAAACAAGAGCGCGCAAACATTGAGCATGACACTATAGGCGGCCATCATATCTAGAACCGCGTGGTATTTAACTACGCCCGGGACGGCATGTAAAAAGCCCAACAGCTACAGTAAAATGTTGGCTGGTTCTTACTCGCGGCATGCTGCCTGAGGGGGCAGCGATGCGGGTGAAAGTGATAGTGGCTGGCCTATACAAAGAAAGAACTTGCTGTACCCGTGTTTTGGCGTTCGTACAAGGGGGCCCAGACTGCGCCGATGCAAGCGCTCGCTCCGTGTGGCGCCCTCAGATTCGCACGGCCCCGCCTGACGTCGCCACTCACTCGCCTCGATCGAAACTTTAACTGCAGCGAGTCTCCAACAGCCTTCTTAGGCGCCTGCGGAATTGGCAAATTGGGGGCCATCTTGTCGAACGCTGGACACATCTGGACATGGCTGCCGCAAAAAGACATCCGTGAGTAACCCCTCCGTTCCCCCATGAACTATCTTAGAGAAGCTCTTTTGACGCCTCTGCCGTACAGCTACCTCGCCGGAAACTTCGCTCCCATCCACAAAACCCTGCCGTTAACGCCTTGCTCCTTCACAGGCACGATACCTAGTGACCTGGCCGGAGGAGAATATGTTCGGAATGGAGGCAATCCCTTGATCAACGGAGATCTCGACCGCAGCTGGCACTGGTTCGATGGAGATGGCATGCTCTCCGGGGTCGCCTTTGAGCGTTCGACAGAGGAGGATGGGAAAATTCGACCAACATTTGCCAACCAGTTCGTCTTGACGGATGTATTCCTGTCCTCGCTGTCTTCAACGTCTCTCCGAAGACCCATACTACCAAGTATCGCCACTCTGGTAAATCCGCTGTCCTCGATTGTGACCATTTTATTGCACATTCAGCGAACAGTTTTCCTGGTGATTCTCTCCTGGTTACCACGTTCTCGCTGGCCGATCAAGAAGATCAGCGTAGCTAATACTAGTATTCTATTCCATGATGGACGGGCTCTGGCCACTTGCGAAAGTGGGCCTCCAATGCGAGTCCAACTACCAGATCTCACCACTGTGGGATGGTTCGACGGTTGGCGAGCAGAGGGTGAACCCAGCGTACATCAGGTTAACATAGGATTTGGTGGTAAGAGTTTACTCTCATTCATGAGAGAGTGGACAACAGCACATCCGAAAGTCGACCCTGAGTCTAAAGAGCTCGTCCTATTCCATTCAACCTTTGTTGCACCCTATATTCATTACTCTATACTGCCAACTACACCGGACAGCACCTCGATTTCCCCACCGAGGCTGCTCAATGCTTCAGTACCTGGAATCAAAAGTCCAAAGATGATGCACGATTTTGGCGTATCCTCGTCTCATACAGTGATAATGGATCTCCCATTATCCCTTAATCCTTTCGATCTTTTGCGTGGCAAAGCAGTTGTATCGTATGACGCATTGGGCAAATCTCGATTTGGAGTCTTTCCCAGATGGCATCCTGAGCAAATCAGATACTTCGAGACAGCTCCATGCTGCATCTTTCATACGGCGAATACCTGGGATGAACTCGGGAAGTTTGATGGCAGGGAGCAGGTGATAGCAGTTAACTTGCTTGCGTGCCGGTTAACAAGTGCGACATTGGTTTACTCGGCGGGGAACATTTCTGCTCCAGTACCAAAACACATATCTCCCGCGCCTGAAGATGAGCAATGTAGGCTTTATTACTACCGATTCTCGCTTTTTCCAGGTAAGAACGCTATCACCCACCAATTCGCTCTATCCGCTATTCCTCTAGAGTTTCCCTCAGTACGCGACGATATGTTGATGAGCGATGCACAATACATCTACGGATGCTCCGCCTCAAGCAAATCATTCGGAGCTGCTCTCGGAAGCTCCGTTAAAATCGACTCCCTGGTCAAGGTAGACGCGCGAGCGCTAATCGACCGTGGCCGCAAACATCCTCCAACTCCCGTGACTGGCTGTGTCGACACCCGCAGCATTAATGAGGTTCTTGCTGCCAACCTCCCTTCCGATCCCATCAAAATCTTCAAGCTGCCAGCCGGCTGGTATGCACAAGAGCCACGATTCGTCCCTCGTGCGGATGGTGTCTCTGAGGATGATGGCTGGATCTTGACATACGTTTTCGACGAGTCACAGCTCGACCCTATCACCGAGGAAGCTCCGGAAACGGCACGAAGCGAACTCTGGATCATCGATGCGAAAGAGATGAAAGAAGTCGTAGCGAAAGTCCGGTTACCTCAGAGAGTACCCTATGGCTTACACGGCAATTGGTTCAGCGAGGACATGATTCACAACCAGCGACCGGTGAAAAATATGCGAAGCACTCGTGACATGCAAATGGAGCAAGGATCAGATTCCGATAACACCAAGGGTAGTGACTCTATCCGTAGCAAG
Source organism: Glonium stellatum (assembly GCA_001692915.1). NCBI lineage: Eukaryota > Fungi > Ascomycota > Dothideomycetes > Gloniales > Gloniaceae > Glonium > Glonium stellatum. The sequence continues at coordinate 12,353 of KV750085.1, forward strand.
CTTCATAAGTCTTGAATTGCCAATTAGTGGATGAACGAAACCTCTAGGCGGCACCGATTCATGTCGTGACTTACCTTTTGCAGTGTTCGCAGGAGCGTTTGTAGCGTCGGCAGCTCGGAAGCTGATTCGTCTTATTAACGTTCAACGGCTAACCGTAAATTTGCCATCACTTGCTCCTTCCTCAACAGAGCAATGCATTTCCCGCTCTTGGCTGGTACCTATGATACCCGTCTGGCTTAGTCAATGTCTTCTGGTACAGTTCTAAGTTGTTCTGTAATTAGGTAGGGATGCGCAGATATGTGCTGCTAACATCAAGTTCAGCTAGCTGCATGTTGTTGGCCTTTTAATTGCACTAAAAATGCACTAAAATGGATGCGGCTGGGATATGTAAGTTGAAGATCCTCTTAGATTGCTTCCTCGAAGTCTCGCCTCGCTCAAGCAACCTCCACGATCTTAGATCTTCTTGGCATAGGATTTCGGCCCCCAAATCATGCACCACCTTTTCAGATTCATCAACAACCGTATTAGACAATTTTTCTCAGCGTAGCCAATTACTAGCCTAAGGATGAGTTGACTATAGGCAGCTACAGCTGTGAAATCATCTTATCTCAGATCACCGCTAACGTGCCTACCAATAAGCTCATACGCCGTCTTTAAGGCAATGGCTCTGGTAGCACATACACAGCCCCCTGTCGCCACCGTTGCCCGGAGATCATCTGCTCTCGTCTAAATACTGGAACTGGCTCCTGTTCGGGCTACTGAGCACAGTTTTCTCCTATTATGCTTCAATATGCGGTTATCAACATGTTTGCTCTATTTCTCCTCGCTTCAGTTCATCGTTTCTGTTGCTGCGCTATGCCACCTTCTAGGCGGAGGACCGTCGAATGATTTCCCTTGCGACCCTAACGCGAACGACACCATTTGCTGCCGGAAGGGATTCTCTTGTATGGATAGCAAGCTTTGCCGTTCTCCGGAAGACGCGGCAAATTCTAGCAGAACGGAATATGTCCGTGGCACTTGTACTGATCAGTCCTGGGACCCTCTTGCATGCGGCGACAGCTGCGTAGCAGGTATTTACCTAGCCTTGTTCCCTATCGTTGCATTGAGGCGGTTGGGCGTTCGCTTATTAACTGAATTCTGTCAATAGAGAAGCCTGGTGGCGGTGAGAATGTTTATTACTGCGGTGACGGGCTGTATTGCTGTAAGAACACGGACTGCTGCGCCATGGCGAACATGACGAAAGTCTACCTCGACGTTGCAAGTGCCTATGCCATTGCCGGCGTCTATAGTTCCACGAGCATCATCTCAGGGTTACCTTCAACGAACACCCAGCTAGCCTCGAGCGCCACGGCTTCGGACCCCTTAGGCAGTTCGAAACCCAATAACGGAGGAAGCAACCCCACTACAATCGGAGCCGCTGTGGTTGTTTCTCTAGCTGTTTTGATTGTCGCCGCTGTAGCAGGAAACTCCTGGTGGTTAAATCGGAAGGAGCAAAACGCTGGAGTAGCGGAGGCACTGGAGATAGATGGAAGCAGTAAAGGTGCAGTACAGTACTATGAACTTCCCTCACAACGTCCCCCATGTCGAGGTTCCGTGACATGATATTCGAGCCAGGCTATTGGAAGGGACGCCAAAAGCTCTGAACCTGGCAGGGACAAATCATTGGCTAAGTGTATTTTCGCAGCAGTCCTGCTGCTGTATAATATTCACCGGTACTAGTAATAAGACCTCGGATAATATAGAAATGGTGGAAGAATAGACTCACGCTACCCATTCAGCAACAAGGCCTTTCTCAGTTTTACAAGCACGCTCAACACTTTTCCCTCTTTGCTAAGGTTCGCCACACTAACACCTCATTTAATCTGTTTGAGCGTTTCAAACAGTCCCGGGCCCTTCGGTTTCCATCCCAATGATCTTGCATTATCGTCTTGGAGTAACATGTTTCCGGCCAGATACCTACGACACTCATTAGAAAAGTTTCCATCAAATTCAATACACCAGAAAATGGCTTACTTCGCAACAGTACCAGCCTCTTCATACGGAACCGGTTTCACAGTAGGCGCAGGGATCGTTCCAACACGATAAGCTACATCAGCAAACGCCGAAGCCACATCCTTCGCCGCCACCGTCTCGTCCACACAGAGGTAGAAATGGCCATACACGTCTTCCGGCCGGCAGGAATCCCACGTATCGAGCGCCTTCTGGAACACCAAGACCATAATCTCGACGGATGTACATCGTCCACATGAACCGTCCGAAACACCGCAGTCCCATCGCCCACATACGGCGAGAACCCGAGGGTCGCGATACTGTCCATCATCCAGCCGACCCAGACGCCAGGGGCCAGCGCGGCCGCCGCGCCGGCAGCGACGCCGATGTGGTTAGCGCTGGCGCCGTAGATGCCGCCGGGACAGACGAAGAACGCGTCCACGTAGCCCTCGGCGGCGGCGGCTTTCAGGATCAGCTCGTCGCAAGCGCCATTGGGGGTTAGCGCGGCCGTGATGTTGCGGACGTCGTCCGGGTTGCCGTCGTTCCAGGGCCGGGGCTGCGGGACGTACGTGCCGGAGGTGGAGCCGTCGACGAAGTTCCCGGCGCCGCTTAGGTGGTGCAGGATTGGCTTTTTGGGCGTCTTGGTGTTGCGGATGCCGCGGAGGATGGCGGCTGTTACGGGTGCGTTCGTGGAGGTGGCGCAGTTGAGGACGATGTTGTGGTTGGAGGATAGCTTCTCGATGGCCTCGAGGTCGCTGAAGTCGCCATGCGCAATGGTAACTCCTCCGAGGGCTTCGATTGCGGCGTCCAGCGCGGTGGAGCGCAAAAAGACGGTGATTGGGATGTTGGGGTATTCCCTACGGAAGACTGTTAGGAAAGGCCCTGTTCTGTAATTAGATGGGGTGCTTTTGGCCTAAATTAGAGTGCATATAGGGACACGGAATTTCATACCTCCGGTCTGGCCCGAAGCCCCAAGGAAAAGCATGGATGGAGGAGACTCCATTATGTGAAGGTATTATTCTGGCTTTAACCTAGGGATTTCTTAAGTAAAATCTAGCGAGTAGCTATAAGATATTCGGATCCAGTGTGAGCATGGCGAACTGGTTGTCAACAGGGGCCTGGTGCTTCATTTATACATGCTCTCTCGCCCGCAAGTTTTAGCCTTTAAGGCTCTACCAAGATATTAGTATGCGGTTGACAACCAAGTCGATCATTTTGTACCACAGAGATTAATAAGGGGCGTTGTGAATAATCCAAACCTGATACAACTTTAAGGTGTGGTATGCAACACCTTGTCAGCAATTTTTCCTTTTTGGGCAAGTGGCAGGGTATCTAAGCGATCGATCTAGCCATCAAGATCTGCGGATAGCGCCACACTTCAGTGAAGGTGCAACCATATTTATCTGACCAACTGTTGCGTAGCATGGACGAGAAAGATATTAGAGCCTCATTCCTATTACGCTGTACCAGACGTATATCCCTCATTGGGGAAATGAGGCTTTTTCCTCATACTAATCAAGCCACAACTAGATATGCAGGATTATTGGACCTTTCACTTGGAGGCATTTCTTCACTACGCTGATAATTCGTAGACATTCGCTTCGGAAACTTCAAGATTTGCTTGTTCAAGAAAATGAGCTATCGCTCATCCCGAAAAGGTAGCTCGTAAGTAAATAAACATTGGCATCCCTAGAGGCTCTCAAGAAGACGTATTTATGTGTTTTCCGAAATCATTAAAAAGAATTGCTCATGTAGGAGAGTTAGGGAGAACCGCTTACCTGGAATCAGCAGATGCGTTAATATGTGTGAAAGGATATAGCAAGGGTTAGCTTAGTTAGATAAGGACGATATTCTGAATTGTTGCAGACCCATCGTTTACCCAGCGCATCACTTCGCCATCCATTAACCCATGAATGTAGCATTCACCAACAAATTCAAACGCCTGGCCATAATCGCCATGCCCCCGAACGGTATATAAAACCTGCGCTCCTAGGAATGCATATATGTGGTCTCCTATGTTTGCCGACTTTGGAACGAGTCCTAGATAGCCTCTATCAGTCCCGCAAAGGCATCGAGATGCGTTGGCATTGTTGAAACAAATTGTCATTTTAGACCGATTTTCGAGATCGTTGGGCTTCAGTTGACTCCTATCCGCACTCAGCAAGTCATAGTCAATGCATCCAGGTCGTCCGCAGACCCGGTCAAAAGCGTCATATTGTACGTCCGCAGATTGCGTCCTGGAAAGGGCGTTTAGGAACCGTTCACCTGTGACATATACTTGCGTCCCAGTGGGATTCCACACGGCCATGGCCTGGTTTCTTGTGTTAAGCAATCCAGCTAGAGGCAGGATCTCGGTGATAGTACTACAGTATATAGCAGCTACCCTCAAAGCCTGGCCGACGATCTGTGCATTAACACGTGAGTCGGCAGTAGCATTGTATACCTTTGTTGTTTTTTCGTTGAATCCCGGTATTCCTCGTCGGTCGTAAGGTTTGATTGCTCGACCATGCCTCTCCGGAATAAAAAGAACCTTCCGAAACGGATATATATCAACCGGCTGGTTCCAATCCGGCAGCCAGGACGGCCACTCTTCAGGAAGGCCAGTCGATGATTGAGTATTGGATGAGGTTGACTTCATCACATAGCCTAGGAAATTGAGCTCGTCGCCCTGGCATGTGAGATAGAATCTCGCTACATCAAGATAGATGCTGAACATATTCTTTGTATAATCAGGTACTATATGTCGTGTTACAGCATTTGACGCTAGTCCAAGTGGCGCGAACACTTTGTCTTTTGGCTCTTTGCACTGGGAATGTCGGAATAGTTGTAAAAGCTCCAATAAACCCATCGGGCGGCCTTGAAGCCGAAGGAATCGTACTCTTTGAATTCGTTGCGCATTTTTCAAAGGGTCCCGGAGAAAGTTCGTATCTAATGCAGGTAAAGTTCGTAGATGGATGGCAACCTCCAATGTAATTCCAAGCTCATGCCAAGTTGCGGTGCAGCCACCGCACATAAATTCGACCTTGTGAGGACGAAGCTTTGGGGCTCTGCCTCTCACATAGGTGAAACTCCGGTCTTCCGGAATGGTTGACTCCTGATATACCCAAGTTCGGCTCCACCACCGGCAGCTAAACCAAAAACATATCCCGAGCCATGCATGGTGGGTTTGAGACCCATATACGTCGAAGACATCTCTGTCCGAGGGGCTAATGTGTGAAAGAGTGGAGTACAGAGCAGTTTCGGCTCTTGTCGGCTTATTTGGCCACCACCACGGCCGATACGAAGTGTCCTTTTTGATTTGCTGCAAGTATCTCCTAAAGAAGTATTGCATTTTGCGTACTGCAAGTCTGTTCTGCTCTTCGTTTTCTGGCTTACCTAGCCAGACGAATACTTTGTGAGCACTTTCGTATATTCTCGTCATCATTTTGACTTGGACACTTTTTTCCCTGAGGTCGATTTGGTTGATGCATATAGCGTCAACCCATAGATAATCCGCCTTTCTATCCTGCTGCAGCTGGTGTAGAGCATCCCTAAGGTTTTGCGTGATCCAGAAGTCTCCACCATCAAGACGTATCGGATAAGGGCAAATGTTGTCGCCCCATGTGTATGACAAGGCTGAGTAGCTAAGCTTCGATCCTGGGCTTACGTGCACGAGCCTATACTCAAGATTCCTCGCAGATGTTGGCTTGAGAACTCGAATCTCGTTCTCTCGAAGGGGCCTGTAATCGAACGCTGCCATGTTTGAGGTAGAGAGAAGAGGCAGCAGCTGAGGTTCACGAAAAACCGCATCCTCGTGATCCCAGCCACATGCGATCTGATTCGCTCATAGGAAAACCCGACACAACCACACCCTGGCGCACGGTTCTGCTCCACCGAGCCAAGAGTGCGTCGTTATGAAGTCAACCCCGGGCTCTACTTCCATGTAGTATTCGTCTGACTTGAAAGAAGTTTTCTTTAGTAGAAATATGTGAATCACGGAAATATCAATTATTCGTCCCTGAACGAGCAATTATAGCCCTCGCATAGCCTATGGCAGGCACATGACGGACTTGAAGACGCTAAACTTCCTACTTCTTCCCTGAATTAATTCTCTATAAGATTCCTGCCATGTCGATTGAATTGCATATTACTGAATTTGTCCGGTGAGACGTACGGGCTAAAGGCCTTACGACTCCATCCTCTTCAACAGCCATTGCCTCCGTTATGCGTGCCACTACTGTGCCGATGAGGAGGTCGCATCCGTCTCTACGCTCATCAGATTAGTTGTAACCACAAAGTGCACAGCAATGGGAGTTTTCCTAGCATACAAGGTCTTAAAAGGACGCAATAAGCAGTGCGTGAATAGCAATGGCCGCTTGGTCTAAAACAAAAAGCTTGCAAAACATGTGGATTAAGGAAGAAGCTCCACCCTCTAACTCAAAATTAATTCAACCATTTTGTGGCATCAAGCCCTTCAAATGATTAAGAATCGCCTTCGAGAAATGCCCAGACTGTCTAGCAGTTATGTGGTACTGCTGTAGTTGAAAACGAGACAGCATCATTTTCGGTCTTATAGAAGTAACAACTGCCTTTGTTGCCTCTGCAAAGCTAAGTGTCCGCGCCGGAGCCTGTAAATCACATCAGACTATCTGATTGATAGGAGCTCTGGTGTCTTTAACCGCTTCGGATAGTGCTGCTGCTATCTTACTGACTTGGTCTTTAGTGAGATTCTCCGGCTTAACGGTTAGCAGGACGCGTAGCGCAAGGAAAGCCTGTGTGTTATTGGGGTTAAAAGCTCCCGTCACTGAATCAGTTGATAGATTTCGCGGAGCTAACGTAATAGGACGATCATAAGTCTTAAGGCGCGACCAGACGTGAGATGGGTTATGAAGTCGTTCAGGCCGGAGATTGATCTTCTCGCAAAGCTGCCTGGTATCGAAGTGATTTCCCCCATTCTCTTTGAGTAGGTCCTCTAAAGAGGCGATTAGTGCGGTGGTAAATGAATTTTTGCCGGGCCCGGCTGTGACTCTATTGTATCCGCTAGCGGTAAGAACTTCGTAGTTTCTGGGCTGCATCTCTTGGCCGTGTTTTTGGATGTTGCTTGCGAAACAACAATCGAGGATCGCAAGAATGTCACATTCGCTATCCTCAAGTAAAGGTCTCTCGGCGTTATTCTAGCACGCCAGGGCAGGATACTCGCCGTCCGTTATTTCTCCCTGACTATCAGACCTGACAAGATGGTTCATGAGCCTCGGAAAAAGTGAGCATGGTAGTTGGGACATACATACGCATGTAGCTCGAGTTTCTCCACATGATTGTTGTACGAACCATGACCGGCATAGTAGATGATTAAGAGGCTATGGGGCCCATTGAACCTGCGGGCAAAGTCCATAATAGCACAATTAAGCTGTATCTGTGGTGAGGAGGTAATATACAGCTCAATAACCTCGATATGGTATCTAAAACTCTCCTCGAAGAGTCTCGACAACTTTCCAACCTATCTCCAAATAAATTTATGCCCAAAAACTCGGCCACGTTATCCAGTTAACTTACTTCCTCCTTACTATTCAACTAGTCAACTTTATCAGCCCACTTGATTATCAGAACAGCGATATCCTAATATCGTTCTGGGATGCGCATTTTCCTACGCATCGTTTTATTCCAGCAGGTTTACAATCTCAAATTTGCCGGGTCGTGGATCGGATCGGTTGTAGTCTTGCCTTGCCCTCCGACGGGACCTTGTGCTGCGTCAAGCGTATCACATGGAACCTCATCATGGACAAGTGCGGTATTCGAGGCATCAAAAGTCGAATAAGTTTCAGCTGGCATCTTCTCAGTGATGACTGCGGGAGAAGCCCATACATTTCTCTAGGGAAGAAGCTCACTTTTTCTACGAGACACCAGTTTGCACTGTAGATTGTAGGTTTCGTAGGGGGGATTAACTCTTCGAGAAGCAGCATCGTCATTATCGGTGTTCGTTTCGACGAAGCCCAATAATATTCGGCCCCTACCCATCCCTTATCAATCCTCCCCCCGTCTAGCGCCCGCACTTAGCTCTAGCGCCCGCCCTACTGCACGAAAACCCGCATGTTCCATTACAAGGGGGTAACACGTACGGGCCATACGTCATCCCTGCGGGTATAGTTCTAAAGTGAGCGACTCGCTGGCAGAGTTGCAGGGTAGCATTACTCTGTAAACATACTTGCAGGGAGGCGTCTGTTCCGTTCGTGCTACCCCCTTATATACCTCGGCCGGGGTAGTAGTGGCTTCGGTGCTGGCACTTCATCCTGTTTCGCCTTGCATGAACTAATTTATTGTATAGGTCGCAGTAACTCCCGATAAACCAAGAGAAATTAACCGGTCGGCGGTAACTCTTTCAGACAAGGCTCCGCAGCTGACGAGTACGTTCGAAGAAGGGGATGAAGTGAAGCTCCCTGCCGAAGAAAATGGCCTATGTTATGCAAAGAAATGACAATAGTAAAAGCGGAGCTGAGACGAGGCACATGGGAATATCAAACTCAGGCTGTCGGTGGGACGAAGTTATACGAAGACCAAAACGGGAACAGCTGGTTTGAAGAAAACAAGCTTGACTGGACGTAACAAGGCTGTGCACTGCCACATCTGTTGGCGCACACCCTTGAATACCGGTTAGCGCAGATTGTGGACTCGGTAACCTATATATTTCTACCGAACAGGAGCCCCCGGCTTCCTGTTCGTTGTTCAATGCATCATATTATCATTGCACCTAATCGGATATATTCTAAGGTTAATTCCTCCATACAATTATATGCCATCGTCTCAATTCTCCCTTGTAGGCGCTACGACTCCTGAACAATCACCACTAGAGAAGCCTGAATTCAGCCTTCCCTCTCCGAGTACCGTAGACGCTCAGAACCTTATTTGTTATTCAAAGTATGATTGCGAGGCTGGGACAGGAGAGTCAGCATCCAAAAACCGGTCGTAGAATGATCTAATTACATGTCTTACCCCGCGTTTATTTGAAATTAGGTACCTGGACTAGGTGGTTCCGCAGATCGAAATTGGAACAACTGCCTGATAGTGAACCAATTATAACGCGCCAATGTGAGTAGCTTAACTATGAAATAGATCAAATTTATTGCTGATCCGAAGTAGTAGATGATTGCCCGAACGGGTATCCTCGTCTGGCTGCATTTATGTCAAGCGAACCGTGTTTTAGCACTTATCGTGGGTTTGATTATCTTCACGCGCGAGTTCTCCTGGGCTTCCAAGACCAGCTCGTAACCTTGGAAAGAGAACTAGATCGGAAGGACTCTATAGACCACAAAAATGGTTTGGGTCGCCGCTTACACTCAAGAGGTAGAGATGAACGAAAATCAAGTCGGGATGGAGGAGAGCGGTCAAGAGATCATATTTTAGAAGACATTCAGAAGAAACTCATGCAGTACGGTTCGTATTTTATCTCCATTAACGACTAATTCTTTCGTTAATTTACTCGCGGTAGATGAAACCCTTATCAAAGCGCGGGAACTGGCTTCGTTTGTAAAACTGTCGAAAAGAGATTATAGAAGCGCCAGGATCTGGATCTGGAATTTTAAGCCTCCAGTCGGTCAGGAGCAAGCATTCATTAAGCATAAAGAGGATACTCTTACGCTCCACAACGGACGCGAATGGTCTTGGTTTGATGGGTTTGTTGAATCCTTGCTTTTGAAACTTGACTGTAAACTGGTTCGCGTAAGCTGTCTTGGTGTCATTCATCTGTCCTCCGTTCAACTAACACCTGCTAGTGGCTCTTTATTACCCCCGAATTGCGCGACAAGACCAAAGACGAGAACGTTCATTATTACACCAGATCTCGTATTGATGCGTTAGTCGGACTCATCATCACAGCGATTATATTCGTGTTACTCATCCTGCCTGTTGTAGCTATGTATAAGCTTACGACTTTTAGCGCAAGGCCCCATCCCACATTCGATGCCATCAGGGTTCTAGTTGTTTTCACCATGTTATTCTCTGCGGCGATGTCGCTTCTTACGAAGGCGCGAAGACATGACCTTTTTGCGGCCTCAGCCGCATACTGTGCAGTGCTGGTCGTCTTTATCAGCAACTTCAGCTCCGCCGGGTAACGTAGCAAAATTTAAGTCAGGCTCCGTTCGATGAACCAACTACGCATCAGAGAGCCCAAGCTTGCTAATAAGCAAGCAAGCCAAGCTGGGGGTCTCAGCTTAGCTTGCTTGAACTATATGCTTGTTGGCTTGCAAGCTAGCTTGGCTTACTTGGTAATTACCATACGCTTGTTGATAACTAATCAATCAAGCAAGCAAGCTATCAAGCTGAGCTTGCTTATTAGCAAATCTGGGAGCGTTCGAGGCATTGGTGCATCCACGGAGCCTTGGCAGCCTGTGGCTCGGCACTGTTGGAGCTCTAACTACGTGGTAAGGTTGTTCCGAGCTACGTACCAATTTTGCAGCTCTATGATGTGTACTATTCAGCTTACCGTGGCTGATTGATGTGTTGATTTAGGGGTTGTGGTGTTAATTTGGTACAGTACGTTATTTCTCTTGTTACTGCTCTTTCTATCATTACTACCACTGTTACTACTACCACCACTACTATCATCTGTTTTGCACACGTCTTGTAGATAATAAGGGCTCCATCCGAACGAAGGAAAAAAAGGGGTGAGGAAGTAGTGTAGTTAAAGACGCCTCTGATGCAATTAATAACCTTATAATTATACAATTTTGCAACACTAAGGGCGCTAGGTGGCCTTTAAGCAGTACCTCTTACGAGAGGAGATTTATTCGATAGTTATGCAACTATTTCTTTACCGATAGCCTCCGGGCTATCGGTAAACCATGGGGTGGTAGTCACCCATAGTTGATTAGATTTTAAGGTTTCCATGGGTTGTTTCAACGCCACATGAGTTAAGAGGTAACTATAAGGTTATTCCGAAATAAGACGAACGATTAAGTGTAACTATGTAACTATGACAAACTACGGGCAACTACAGTAACTATATAGACGCGTAGTTGCTTCATCGAACTGAGCCTCATTTGGTGGCCAACCAAACGCCCGTATGTATTTACGGATTACCGGGTTCAGATTTTTCGGCGGAAATTATGTCGGTATACCAGTGCCCTGCTCTATCTTTCTAATTGTCGATATGGCGTTACGAGGGGTTGCTTTGCGCGAATGAGCTCCTAATAATCTGTCCGAGGAGCTTGAAGGGAGAGTTGGACTATTACAACTTCGTAATCTCTATATTGTTCCTCCAGCCATACTCGAGACACTAAGCACTTAGGCCCGTGTATCCCTGTCATCTTGGCGACTGGCTCTGGTCCCATCAAATTTTCAGTTACCATTTCAGTTACCATGACCCAACCGGTGTAGTACAGGTAGGGGGTCCCCCTCTATATATAGAGTCTACATACCCTTAATTTGGTTCGTACACGAGCTCAACAATCTCCGCCACCCAGTATAGAGTAAATCGATGCAGGCATAAGGACCCCTGACTTATCGAGCGCTGCTGACAGTCTTTTTCGCGGAGGATCTCGTGTTCATGTTCGGTACCAGTGTGGCGGGTCAGGCAGAAGCAATGTGATTACAGCCACACGGTGGACAAAAAAGGCGATACACCGAATACGCGAAGGCATGGTTCTTCATATAAATTATGCAGCCATAAATGCTCACACACTATTTACATTTTTTACAAACCCCTAACTATCTCATTATTATCTCATTATATATTTGCTTTTTCTATTGCAGATAGCTGTAAGCATTTATGGTTGTATAATTTAGATTAGGGACTGCCTTTGTGTATTTTGGTGTATCGCTTTTTTGCCCCATCGCGTGACACAGCTAGTGGAATATTCAGCGCTTACGGTTACACACTCAGGTTGGTCAGCATGCCAATACAGCCCCATCTTAGCGTGCACGCCAGATTTTGAGGCGTAAGGAAGAATATATTAAGGCCAGTGTCAGCATGCATTTTCACGGTCCATTCCCTCCTTCAGCATTTTACGCACATATGAGAGTCTTTCAACACTGTCAGGAGCATGAATCTGCTGCACTTATTCTTCATTTTTTGCGTAGGAGCTACTACGGCTTTGCAAGGAGGAATCACGTCGAAGCTAAGGTACAGACGAGATTCAGTCGGCGCTACAAACCAGACATCGTTGCCGCAGTTTGACCATAACCCCGGGGAAAGAGCAAATGCAATTCTCGTGAAGCGCCGCGGCTACCTTTACGGCCCTTCTAAAATGGGGAACGCCTCTTTCTTTCCAACGGGAAACCTGGGTGATGCTATGGTGGCGAATGATTTAAGTCTATTTACCGCTACCCAGGAGGCAGTTCAGAGCGATATAAATACGGACGCTGTGGCGGTGCAGGTCGCTGTTGAAACGGTCGGTAGTTCACCGGGATTTCTGTTAGATAATACCACTGACTGAAAAACATCGCAGAATGGGGGCCTCAAGAGTTTTGCAGACTACGCAAATATTTTGTACAATGGCCAATGGAGCAGGGCGGTGCCAAGCGGAGAAGATCCTGGAATTTTGTCTAATTACACGGAAGATCTGCTCTTCTCGATGGAGAGACTGTCACTAAACCCGTACGCTATTCGCCGCCTAACGCCACAGGAAATTCTGCCTTTTGAGCTGGGTGACGTGGGCGATTCAATTTTGCAAGTAGCAGAGATGAGCATCACTGCGCTTCAACAAGCCGGCCGCCTTTTTTTGGTGGACCACAGCTATCAAGCAAAGTATCCTACGACGGGCCGATTTGGCGCAGCCTGTTCGGCTTACTTTTTTATTCACCCTACCTCCGGCGATTTCCTACCTTTAGCAATAAAGACCAATGTAGGAAACGACCTTGTCTATACTCCTTTAGACGCGCCGAACGATTGGCTTCTTGCTAAAATTATGTTCAATGTCAACGATCTCTTCTTCGCTCAGATTTATCACCTAGTTGCTACACATGATGTAGGAGAGATAGTACATCAAGCCGCCATACGCACCTTAAGTGATAATCACCCAATACTTGCCATCTTGGATAAATGTGAGTGACCAAGCCTACGCAGATGTCCTATGTAAGACCTTCTAATGCCCCGACAGTAATGTTTCAGGCCTACGGAATTCGCCCTACTGGAGACGCAGTTCTCTTCAATAATGGGGGAGCAATCGACACATACTTTTACCTCAACAGTACTGCCGCTAGGGACTTTGTTGCTGACTGGTACCCTATCGCTGGTGCATATAGAGCTAATTATTTTAATACGTTCCTCGAAAACCGGGGCCTACTGAACTGTGACTATGGACCAGCCCTTAAAAGCTTTCCATATCACGAGGATGCGAGTATAATCCACAAAAACATGCAGATCTTCATGAATTCCTTCATTGATTCTTACTATCAATCTGATAAAGAAGTGGAAGAGGATTTTGAGGTCCAAGCTTGGGTTACTGAAGCAAGAAATGAAGCCTTGGTGATCGATTTCCCCGAGCTGGTAACAACAAAGGGCGTTCTTATCGATATTCTCACTCATTTCTTTCACCTCACTGGCGTGGCTCACCATGTACTCAACACGGCCGATCCGGTCACTTCCCTTGGCACATTACCATTCCATCCAGCGGCACTATACCATCCGATCCCCACATCGAAAAACGTTACCGATTTACTTCCCTTCCTTCCACCGCCTGCGACTGCTATCGGCCAAATAGGCGTGTTCGCAGCCTTCAATCGCGCACACTTTGCTGCCCAAAATCTCACACTGGCACACGCATTCTCTGATCCAGCTCTTTTGAGTCGTCTAAATGTTGGAACTAATGTCGCCGCAAGTAAATTCTCCGAATCGATGAGAAATATCAGCGCCCAGATCCGAGGAAGGGCATTCGACGCCGATGGACTATCCCAGGGGATGCCATTTGTGTGGAAATGCCTTGATCCTGAAACTCTTCCATTTTTCTTTGCTGTATAATGGTTTTGTGCTGCAGAATTGTGACCAACTGTTTGCATATGCCACGACTTTCTTCCACTGAAAGATTCATACGGGGATAGGGTTAAATTGGACGCATGCCGCTTGTATAGACTCAACGGCTACGGAATAACGGCGCTATCCAGGCGGATGCCGTATTGCGACTAGGACCAAAAACTCATTACATTAGGCACATAGCTGCCGCATTAAGTTTTAATTAAATTCTATAATCCCTCTCCTAATTTAATGATCTGCCTCAACACACAGATTATACTCCCTTTTGATAGCACTTAAGGAATTAGCTTATCAGCGCCAAATTTATTGATGCCTATCAACCTAGTGAAGGTGAAATAACCCTCTAGTCCAGGAACTATATGGTGGCATAGTGTGTGTAAAATAGCGCGCCAACTGGTCCACTATTATAACTAAAAAGGGGGCTTCATCTTAACAGTCGATCATGAGCATAAAATATGCACTGTTTCGTCCTTATCTCGGTTTAATCAGAAACTAATCTAATTTGAATGTGTATCTCTTAATAATAGGTTTTGATTAAATGGTTATAAAGTCTTAGCTATGGCACTCGCTCTATACCATCGATATAGATATCCCATGGGCTCATCAGTCTAAATATTGTGTCACAACGACTCTCTCCAATATTAATAGCATTGCCCCACAGCCAAATTCTCACCACTCCTACCCTTAACTCTTACCTCTCTTTACATCTTCACTTTAATTTTGACGTTACACATACCTGATTTGCTCTTCTGCCTGCTTTATTCACTGGATATGCAATGTAGAAGTAGAGTTGAACTGTAGGAAGGGAGTAAAGAGCGATCGGCAGGACAAAAAAAGAACGTGCATATAGCCTTAATAATATCAGGTACACTCGGAATAATTTTAGAGAAAGAGAAAGGGCGCCTAGGCAACAATATAATTCGAATGTTGGGAATTTACGTGACGCGTTGCCTCTATGATACCTGTTCATCTGGGTGTATAAAGCCTGCTGATCAGTATCTTTAGATCTAACCGCTGTTCTGAATTCCTATCTACTTGCTCTATGCTGAGGCTATTGAAACGTGCATTTTACGATTATCAACTTGTGTTAGGGCGCCGTACGCTATATAAATGCGGTAGATAGCGAATAATGTGGTAACGTAGTAGTGTACTGCTCTTCAGAGAAAATGTATACTTTAATATGGATAAACTACTATGGCTAATTTCGATTCTTTCCCATTATTCGGTTTAGAAGTAATAGTGACTATGAATGCTTTAGCATATCTCTAGATAAAGCCCTGTAGTAATATGTCGTTGAAATGTTAGAGTCTTTGTCCGATGTGGGTCCTATTAGTTAATGCACAGAAGGATAAAAGAGGACGGAAGATGCTCTAGCCGACACTTAGATGCTTGCCAACAACCAAAGGCTTCATTCATGAGAGTACCCTTTAATACAGCCGCTTCTTCGAACCTTAGAGTGTGTTTTAAAAATCGTAACGATGTGAGCACCGGCTTTAATCGGCTGGTCCCCTGCTGATTTATCCCATGGGTAATTTTAATTACCAGGTACAAGATGCGATTATTAGCGCAACTCTGTCAGATCCGTACGGCATTGGTACCCTTGCTTCGCGTAACCACTTTCATGCATAAACTAAAGCGCTTACTATTCTAGACATAGTACAGCCGCAAGCCAAGTAGCCGGGGACCCAGGTACCATACAAACCCGCTGAGCGGAATTGGGGGGTCGTAATATGGAAATCGCAAGCGATATCTGTCCTTATCACTGCAATATGGCATATATGCCGTCACAGCCGTGATAAGCCCGTTAGATTCTCGGAAAAATTACTCTTTAAGGTGTTCTAGGTTTTCCAGCAGAGCTAGTTAAGCTACGGTTGCTTACCCGAGTAGGCATTAGTGCAAAGCGTGGAGTAAGCTGAGAGTAAGCAAGTCTGAGCAAGGCTTACCCCCAAAACACACGGGTCCTCAGTCTCATAATCTACCTATATAACCAAGATCAGCATGGATTATTTGCAAACATGTGAAATTTATGGTTGCCACTTACCTGGGTCGTATAATAAGAGGCAGTGATCCGAGGAGTTCAAGTGGAGTTTTTCGATCACCAAAATGTCTCCCTAATTGGTTCAAGCTTCGTAAAGCTCTTGCAGAAACGAGTGAGCAATACACTGTTTAACTAATTGCTTTATAGTTCAGGATGAAGAAGAAAGATTTTAGACACAGTGTACCTTCTTGAAATGAGTTATAAGGAATGCGTCAAGTCATTATTGTATACCGGTAGCACTTTCGAGAGGTCCATTCCAAACCACACCTGATCAAGCGCTATATATAGCTGATAGCTAGAAGCTGCTTAATGATGCCGGGAATCTAAATGATCTGAACTTTCCTTCCGTATGTGGATGAATAGTTGGTAGATAGTATGATACATTGGATTAAAACGCCAACGGATCCAAGTCTCCCAAAGAAAGGGAATAAACCAAAGAGCAGATATAAGACGAAAAATTGGTATGATTCCGTTTGGCGCCTATGTAAGTAGACGTTCTTAGCCGATAAGAAATCCAACCTCAGGTGTCACTACATCAAACAACCAATCCCAAAAATACGAATAGGTATCTGCGCTGCAAATTTAGCCGTCTGAAAAGTATCAATATCCACCCTTTTTCACAGAAACACCTCCGCTACTCCCGAGGCCGGAAATTGATCTTGACCCCTGGCCTCGGTAAAGTTAGTGATCGCCAGGTGATGGTATTCGGCGCCTTTTCATTGACCAGCCCAGGATCATAGTTTTCCAAAATGTGAAGCATAATATGCTTCATGACATAAGAGACGAAGAAACGGCCAGGGCTAAGTTTATTGCATTAGATAACGTCCAAAGCGTGGAACCTACAGTTAGAACTTACCAAGTCATCTTCCCTGTGCCCCACACTTGCCAGTTATCCAATACATCGGTAAACTTCGAAGGGCCTTCCGGCTGGACCGATTTTGTTTCCCCAAAAAGCTTGGGGTCTGCGAAGCGAAAGCCATTGAACTCGTCTGGCTGGGGATATAACGTGTCATCCTTCAGCATGGCACCAACAGGAATGCATGTCCAGTCGCCCTTCTCCAGGCGGGTACCATCAGAGAACGTAAACCGTTTTAGTGCCATCCGCCGTGTCGTAACTATCGAGAGTTAGCTGCGATTTCCCTGAGGTTTTGGTGGCGGTATACCAGACTCAACCGGAGTCATGCGAGAACATTCTTTCAGAAAACTGTCTAATAAGGGTAGGCCTTCGCCAGTCATGAAAAAAGCGTCCACAGCCGAACTCTCAATTTCAGCCCTTAAAGGTTTAATATACTCCGGATGGGCACAAAGATTATAAAGAACGAACGTAAGCGCCTATTTAGCAGTATTAGGCCTTGATTTAGGCACATCATAGCAAATTTGTGAGGTAGCATACCGTAGACAGTCCATGTACGGATCCAAACCAGATGGCCATGACCTCGTAAGCGATTCTTCCGGCTGACCAAGGCGTAGCTTTAGGTGAAGTGTTGATAATCCACTGAATGACATCCTCCTGTATAATAAAAATTAAAAAAGGGTTTCATAAGTGAGGATTCACTTACGTGTCCTTCGCTATTTGAGGATCTCAGTCTTTGTTCGATTACTTCTACCAAGCCATTGTATAGTTTCTCTTGGCATGTGAGAAATCTGGGCATCACTGCGCCAACAATTCTATTAAAGCAAATCAGTGAAGCTCCCAAAGCTATCCTCAGTCAAATATCTGGAATAGAATCTCTGAACCTTTCCCATGGATTTAGTTCTACGGGAAGGAAAATACCGTATCAAAACTATTCGATGCCTGTGTGGACAATACTTACGGAACAAGGAATTTTGGTAATAGCCCTAGCACTTCAGAGCCATATAGGACATCCTCATTGTATTTGAGAGCAGCTCGCATAAACTCTTCATCTTCCACTAGTGTTCTAGTAAGAAAAGTGACTAAGGAAAGGTTGGGTATGAGTTTGAAGGAAACTTACTCAAATCTCGGCCGAAGAAAGCGAGGCCACTAATTTTTGTTACAATTCTTTTAATCAAGCTGAAAGCTACATTCTATCGTCAGTATAGCTCCATCTAAACTGGCATCGATAGTTCCATACCATTGACTGCTTCCTTTTTTTCAAGCTCCATTGCAAAGTTTCGGTCAATAATGACGCGGACACCAAGAGTCATGCGAGGAAGATGGTTTGTAAGAAGAGTGCGAAGCGTTCGAACAAAGCCGATACCTTCAACGCCTCTCTGATCATGCCAATTGAAGCCATTCATTGTGTAACCTGGCTTGAGAAGCTGCAGAACTTAGTAAAAGCAATATCACTGCATCACATCTACGTACGGCCTTTGATGCTGAGTGAAGAGAGAGCTCATCGTTCGCCGCACGAGCAATATCATTGATGTGCTCTGCGGATGACACAAAGGTCAAGCGACTCTCAGGTGCAAAAACATTAAAGGGTTGCCCCCGAGCCTGGAAGTGAAGAGCATGCGGTCAGCTAGAGAATCATAATGCCGAGAATTAGTCAGGCTTAACGTGCCTTAGAATACGCATCACGGATAATTTCTTTAGCCCATAAGCGGTATATGAATTTAGAGATTCGCGCTTTGACGGTGGCTATAATCTTCACCAACCACGGATTCTGGATTCTCTAATATGCAAAGTCAGTCTTCGTCTCCAAAGAGATGGGATCTCTGCGATATCACAGACCAGGGACATAAACCATAGTGGTAGCGCATAGCAAGCCAAGACCGCTAGCCATGAGCCAAGCGTCACACTGTGATCGGACTTCACGAGAAGTAGAAGCATTTTGAATTTGTGTAGATAGAAGACCAGAGACGTTGATGAAGTGGATAAAACGGGGATAATGAAGTCTGAAATGTTCAGAGGTTCAAAAAGAGGGCATTTTGAGACAAATAATTTTATAAGTAATGCACATTGGCAACTCCGGAGCAGCAGGGAGTTGACTCTGGCCAGATTTCAGCCCCAAGAATTGATTATAGAATGCGCCGTTCAGCACATACCACTCGTCAGGTTAGTGTTGCATAGCCTACTAGCCTCTGACCCCAGCATGCTAGAGCACGGTTCTGGGAGCTTGAGGGCTGGGCGAGGAAGACGCAGCTGACGCTCAGCTCGGATTGCGCCAGGGAAACGCCACAATTGATCATTCTGATTCTGTGATTGATTGATTCCTCAAACATCCATTTTTCGGTCATTGGTTCTTTCAGGAAGTCAGTATTGATTTCGTTCGTCAATCAAAAGATCTGCTTTAGGCTGCGGTTGGGTCGTCACAAGAATGGATTTGGCTGCTTATCATCGTGCAGAAGTTAGCATTCGCGGGGTTTCAGCCACGGGCCGATTACACCGACTTAACCTCGCATGCACGCAAGCCACGCGCCGCGCCGTTACATTCCAGTCGAAGTCCGTGATGATCCCGTTAGTTTAACGGGACAAACGTTGACCCTTCGTAAGCAACGCCCACGGTAATTTCCGCGTTTTCCCCACATATCGCTACCCGCTCTAGGCATGATTATGTATGAAAGGATGCGGACGTGCACTGTTTTATCAACGGGATCAACGGGGGCTTTCGATGGCGCGCGAAGCGAATAAAAGAAGATAACGTACATGGTTCGGCCGTGAAAATGCCAAATACTTAGCCAACATCACGAACGCGGCCGGTATACCCCCGACGCCACAATCTGATATTCGCCTTCTCGAAACCCGACCCTAGGCTAGCAAGGATGTCCTATGACATGGCGAAACCCGCGCGCTGAGAAGGCCGCCCTGGCCACTGCTACTGCACGGCATGATATACCCGAGGCATTCCCATGGGCTGTCAGAGCACCTGCTTACCTCAATTATTTTGAGGTCTTGGAGCTAGCTCTCATAACCACACTTCAACAAATTCTACGCTCTAGCTGGGCTGCCCGCGCGAAAGGCCTGAGGGAACCTCTTTTCACATTTTCCTAAAATGGCGTCGATACCTCCCGGCACTGATCTTTCAAAGATTCCTCTTGCAGCGAACCCTAGTGGAGCACCACCGAACTTTATAAACCCACCAAGTCTAGCTCCAGCGGTTCAAGGAGTCGGCATTGCATTAGGGATTGTTTCAATATGCTTGGTGGTGGTGAGGGTGAGAGCGCATTCCAAACTCAATCGCGGAGTTGGAGTCGATGACCGTATGTGACATTGCGATATTCGAGACTCGGTTATTGTTGAACTTTTCTTACTCGCACAGTGTGTTGTGTACTCGCACTCCTACTAGCCATCTCGTATACGGGCGTTGTCAGCAGTAGTAAGTAGGCGTATTAAACTTTATGCATATCTCAAGATCGCAGCTAACCTTCACAGCGGGAAAGCTTGCACGGCATTCATGGGATATTCCTGTCAGTTTCCTCGATGCACCCTATATAAAGGTATGTCCTAGGAAAAGCGGTTTTCCCACGAAATACTTATAACGTGTATAGAAAATCTTCGTCATGAGTCTCTTCTATGGCCCAATGCTTTTTCTTGCCAAGGCGGCCATTCTGCTATTATATCTCCGAGCGTTCCAGCCAAAGATGTGGCTGAGGGTTGGAGTATACATCACTTTAGCCATTTTATTTTGTAGCTACTTCATGACGGGTAAGGACTAACCTCACCATTTTTGCAACCAAGCAATGTGCTGATAGACTGCAGTGCCTTTGGTCTTTGTTTATTGCATGCCTCACAACGGAAGAGCCTGGGACATAAACGTATTGAGCAACTGTGACCACCTGGAGACGCCAGGGCTTGTCCAAGGGGCCATTAATATTGCCGCAGATGTTACGATATTTATTCTGCCTCTTCCAATCATCTTCCGTCTACATATGCCGACGAACAAGAAAATTGCTGTAGCTAGCATGTTCGCTACCGGGCTCTTGTAAGTCTTCGCATAATTAATAATGTATCACTGCTAACACCACTCAGTGCACTTATAGCCAGTGTTTTGACCATGTACTATCGCACCCTCAATGTGAGAGGGATTGATCCATCCTGGACGGGAGTGGAAACATATATCTGCGTGTAAGTGTTAATGGCCTGCTAGCGCAGTAATATAACGCTGACCTCGATCAGTCAAGCAGAAGTATACGTCGCCATATGCGTCTCGTGCATGCCATCGCTAGCCCGGTTCTGGAAGACCACAGTGGTTGAAACTAAGCTATACGGTAGTTTACAGTCCCTCTTCCACCCAATGAAATCATCGCAAGGTTCGATCCGAAGCGGTCATCCAAACTCTTCTTCACCGAGACAAAAGTCAAGCGGATCTTCTTCAGACTTGCGAAAGGGCCAGCACTATGAACTGGGCAAGCGTGAAGCCGCGCATTCTTTTAGCACTATTGAAACATATGCAGAGCCTGAATCAAGAGAGGACGGTGGAATCATGAAGAAGGTCACCACGGATGTTTCATCACAAGCTGCTACGGAGGAGGAAGAGGCAAAATGTGCCCTGGGATTCAATGCGGTATAAAATTTGGAAATGTTTTCTTCCTTGGCAGTTTCACGGGAGGCGCATTGGAGGCAGGCTTCCCGCGTATTTCTAGCGATTAAATAGTCCCTTAATTTAATATCAATAGACTATCTGCAGTACCAATTGCATGGTCTGAAAAAATTCCTACTACGGGACGTTGAAACGGGAATTTGCAATGTAACCTGACTGTGATTCGATAGCATCACCATTTACACATGAAAGACTTGATAGCGCTAGAATTGGAGATGATGCGGCTACATCCAATGACGTCGTAGACTTTAGTTAATCAGGAAGAACCAAAGTCACGCCGCGCGGCAGAAGGTCGATACCTTGAAGTCTGTAGCTAATAATAACAGACATCACCCAATCTGACAATGTGATATTCAACTCGATGAATAGCCCATCACGGATCAAATCTGGCTTCCGGATACATCTAGGCAGACGTGTTGCATAAAGCAATGTGGATAATTGGCCCCCAATTGTCAGCTTAGCTCAGCTCAGCCCAGCTCGTCGTCAAGGCTGAATGATTGACAGGCTTACACAGACGGGGGTTTTATCCCTGCTAGCGCAGCGCGGGCTGAAGCATCGCACTACGACGTTTTCAGTAACAATCCCGCACTGCAGGATTGGAAGGTCCGTAAGCACATTTCGTTGCATACTCGCACTCCAATGATGTGGGAAAATGCATACGCACTGACCCGGGGACTTTACTGCCCCTGTCTTCAATGGCTGCAGTAACCATGCACTTTCATCGGACGTGCCGATCATGTTACTCTTGATGGACCTAAGCTTCAATCCTTCAGTTCTTTAATCCTTCAAAATCAGCCCTTCTTACAGCGCATTAACACTAATCTTGAAAGCAATATTCCATTATTTCATCCACGATGGTCACTTCTGGGCCCATTAGAGCTATTTCCTCCCAGTTGGCTGATTCAAAGCTACAAAGCGCTTTGACCACTCTGCTTCCCGAGAAGACGCATCTTCCAGGCAGCGATGGGTACACGGAGAGTAATGGCTCCTACTTTGCAGCTTTCGAGAATGAGGTCACGCCCTCATACATAGCACGACCTTCCGGCGTCGAGGATGTTTCTAGCTTGGTCAAAGTCTTGAAGCCTCTTGCTGCTCGTGAAGAGTGCAAAATTGCAGTCCGCGGTGGTGGCCATACTGCTTGGGCAGGCAGCGCCAACATCAAAGATGGAGTCACAATCGATATGCGAGCTCTGCGAGGCATAAGTCTAAACGCAGACAAAACACTTGTGCGAATTGGGGCCGGAGAAAGCTGGGAGTCCGTATACAAGGAGCTCGAAACGCACGGGTTGACAGTTGCAGGTGGGCGCGTTGGGAAAGTTGGAGTTACAGGACTCGTTGTAGGAGGTGGGTCAACCCTTAATGCAAACCCCATAGCGTTGAGAAAACGGGCTTACAAGTGCAGGCGGCCTATCGTACTTTTCCACCGCCCGCGGATTCGTCTGCGACTCGGTCGTCGACTTTGAAGTAGTTCTAGCCTCCGGCGACGTCGTCCACGCCAACGCGCGGGAGAATCCTGACCTCTGGTGGGCGCTCAAAGGCGGCTTAAACAACTTCGGCATCGTCACGTCCTTCGAGATGAAGACATTTGAGTCGCAGAAGATGTGGGGTGGGATCATATATTATCTTCCCGACGCCTTCCCGCAGCATATCCAGGCTGCGTACGACTATGCTACGGCGGAGACTCCGGATGAAGACACGCATTTGATATGTAGCGCTGGGTACGGCTATGGACATCAAGTGGTAACCACACTGGTCTACCATACCAAAGGAGAAGAAAATCCGCCACCCCTACAGCCCTTCACGGCCATTCAGCCGCAAATTGATCAGATGACGACGCTGAGAAGCACAACCCATCTAGGTCTCTGCGACGAGATCTCGAAAGTGTCCCACGACGGCGACAGGTAAGCCGCAACGGAGCCCAATTAGTGGTTGGAGAAGGCACTAACTTTACGACAGGCAATATTACATCACTTGCACAATTCGGCCCGACGTTGCCTTGATGAACTCTATATACCAAATGTGGCAAGCCACTCTCGCCTCACTTAAGGAGGTCCCAGGCTTCATCTTCTCAGTCGGCTTCCAACCACTCACAAAGGCGCTGTTCCAAAACTCTGCTTCAGCCGGTGGTAATCCGCAGGGTCTCTCGCCCTCGGACGCGCCTCTCTTCATCGTCCTTCTCAGCCCTGTTTGGAGCTCTCCCGCGGATGACAGCCGGGTGATAGGGGAGGTGGGCAAGCTACTTGAAGACATCAAGCAGCTAGCAAGCGAGAAAGGGCTGTTGCATAGATATATTTTCACGAATTACGCGTTCTCGGATCAAGACGTATTCAAAGGATACGGAGAGGAGAGTGTTGCGCGACTGAGGGAGGCGAGCAAGAAATGGGATCCAGAGGGGTTTTTCCAGCACGGTGTACCAGGTGGTTTCAAACTAAGTAATACCCAGTAGACGCCAGAAATATTGAAAAGAATGATTGGTATCCAAAGGCTATGTCTTCAATACGCAGACAGCGCTTCGCATGTGAAAGGCGGGGTGAAGCACTGACCTATCTCTCACTTGGCCTCCGCCTTCAGCTCCCCTTGGCTGCTCACAATTGGAGAGTGGGGCATGGGGGGGTGGAGATAGCGCTGTAGATGTAGTGCGAGTGAGGGGTCACTACGATGCCACGGGCTGAGGATACCGCGCAACATCTACACCTAGCGCCAACTAAAATAGCGAATGTTAAGTGTTGGCCCAAAAGCTTATCAGAGGCCTCGCCTAGGTCTATCTACAGTAGGCATAGTGCTGGCATGCTTAACCCAACGCTTCATGTCTATCAGGGTCCATGTGAATGTGGCTGAGCTTGGCTTATCCAGGGACCAAAGCTTGAGTTTCAAACCCAACGCCAAACGAGATGGGAGTAAGCCGCCATGTTATCCCCTGCTCCAGGCAGATGCATCGCTATGCAGCGTCGTCAGCCTCGGTGACCGAATTCTCAAACCCTGTGACGATTCGATTGGCTGACAGCCCTAGACTATGAGCCTTTTTCTTTTTTGTTCGGAGTCCGAAATTTCTGTGCCAATCAAATATAGAAATGATAGCCACCAATCATGTGTGAAAGGATTACACCGGTTCTGCCGAAGCGCCACTTCCATCATCTCCACAACCCTCATCATCACTACTACCATCTGCAATGGAATCACGGGATGACACATCAAAATCCCGCTTAGGTAATGCTTCATTCTTACTACAGGTCACAGCCGGCATTTGAGCCAAAATTACCCGAGTAAACTGCCGTTGCCAAGGTATGACCTCTTCTCTTGTTTTGCTACCTGTTCTATTGACTGTATCATGGCCACAGTTCTTTTAATTGTTAGCCTAAAGAACCGCATCAGTGATAGAAAGTTTTATTGATCAGGTTCCAGGCCATGCTCGACATCCCTATGAGAAAAGCTCATCTATGCCCTCCTAGACTAAGAGCATCCGATAGCATTCGATAGCATGGGATTTCAGGTGTTATCTGCTAGAAATATCGTTCGCACATCCACTAGCAAGGTTGCCATCCTACCGACTCCCTCCCACTTCTTCTTTCCCCCAAATGACAGCGACAAACCCGAGTCCCTAAGTCATCTTCGCGTTCAGTCTATCGAACTTATCTATAGACCTACTCAAAAGTCCCGTACGATCTCCCTCCGGTCCGCTAAAAATCTCCAATTTTTCATCCTTCGTCATTGGTGTTCCGCGCTTGACCACATTTGCCCAAAGTCGTAGCATCCTATCCAATTCTGCCCAAGCAGCCTCGCTTGAACCGCAAACGTCGGTTATGGTCAATGGTGGTCCAAACTTAGTCCCAAAGTCCTTTCTCACACAGCATAAATAGTTGACATAGTCGTCGGTTTCGGTGTCGATGTCATATTCGGAGTCATTGCCCCAAATGATCTTGCAGTTTGCTTCGATGCGATCACCCAGGGCTTTAGACATTGTCACCTAGGCAAGAAAGGGTTTGTTGGTTAAGCTGCAAAAGAATGTCAGCAGAGAGTTTCCTGTATAAGTTTGGATTGAACAAACTTTGAAAATAAGACGCCTGGTCAGCTAGGAAAAACGGTGGCAGGTGTAGTTTGGCGTAGTTGGTGAGGTCGGGTTGGTGTTTGATGTTTGGTGTTGACCGGTCAAGCAGCGAGGCGAAATAAAGCAGGGGGTTCATCACGTGCAGGTTTTGGTGAATCAAAATCACACATCTGTAATAATTATTGAAACATATTTCAATGAGCAACAATCATCAAATGCTTGTCTCGTTATCGACCTATTTGGATCCCCTGAAGTTATGTCGGAGTCTTGAAGGTACCGCCGGTGTTAGTGCTGCGCTGGCTGGAGCCATTGGGGTGAAATGTACCTGTTCTCACTCCCCCAGACCTTCGCAGGCGAGGGTGTTCGACGGACCGTTATGAGCTTGGATTGCTTCCGGAACGTTCACTCTAACACTAGCAAGAGCGTTTTCCAGCAAATTTCCGACAGGCCTGCAGTTTGTTGACGTACAGCTGGCCGTACAGAATTGGATGGATCTATTACATGGATTTCGCAATCCTTGCAAATAAGCTTACGTTGCTTGATCAAGAAGTTGAAGCCGTTGATTGAGTCTTGATCAACACTAGATGGCTTAACGCCGTCGTATACCCCCTGGCTCG
>KV750092.1:8837-21395 GCA_001692915.1 Glonium stellatum
ATATATATATATATGTGACTACACGTGATATTACGTGTAGTTATATAATAATAAGATAAGGGAATTTCTGCTGCAATCTAACTTTATGCATGTGCCATATATCGACACTGGAGCTCCGCAGCGCTCCTGGCGTTAAATCGTTATTTTGGTGGATGGAGTGGATTTGCCTTCAGATCCGCTCCACTCCAATCCAAATAGATCACTGACCCAATCACCCTCACCGATGTCCCCCCCTAGTCGCCATGCAGCTAGCTGTTTTTCTTCTTCATTGAGCCATCTAGTAGTTCTAGGGAGATCTGGGATACAGAATACAGCAATACCAGCAACAACTACCTATATCAGATTAGCATTCCTGGCCGAGCCAGTATCAGGTTGACACTCACTGTAAGACATCCTTCAATAATAAAAAGCCATCTCCAGGCCGACAGGCCTTTCGTTCCATTCATACCATCTGTAATACCCGCGGCAATCAATCCACTAAAGGTGCCTGAGAGTAGAGATCTAGAGTATAGGATTGCTGTGCGGAGAGCTAATTCCTTTCTTGTGAACCACCCCGAGAGATAATAAAGACAACCCGGCCAAACTAAATTAATTTTTTGCTCTCACTCTCGAGATTTTATACTGACAAAATAAGCGGCTTCAACGAAGCCCAAAATGAATCGAGCTGCTAGAAGCCCCCCATAGGTTTGTACTGCTCCTGTAGCTCCCGAAATAATACCCCAAACGCACATACAACACGGGAGGTACAGGGATGGCTTTCCAATTTTATTCAAGAGCATATTTGAGGGAACTGGCCATCTAATCAGTTTTTACAAAGGGAATCTAGTGTAAAAAAAGTCATGTTTACCTTGCATGATCAGATAGCCGACGAACAGGATACTCACGGACGCCTGGAATTGCGTCCCATGGAGCTTGAGGCCTTTCTCCAGCCCAGCCAAACGAGCGGACGCAATGTTATTGCGGTCAAGATAGTTGAGAATATACATAATCACTATCATCGGCATTCTAACTAGAATATCAGTAATGCGAGATCCTCTGAAAAAGGAATATGGCGGAGAAATATTATTCACTAACTTACAATTTAAAATCAATCTTTCGCCGAAGAAGGCTTTCCTTCTTTGACCTGTCCTCGGGAGTAAGGTTTTGAATCCAGGCTGGTGCGTTCCTAAGCCGCCTAAAAGCACCATTCTCTTCAGAGGTGCTCGTATTGGTATCTACTTTATCAATTGTTTCCACGTTTTATTTGAGGTCTTCCATGGCTACAAAATATTCTGGTAAAGCTTTGAAACAAGCAAAGAGTAGTCGGATCATTCGATAATAGAAATAGCGGTCTTGTGGGTGCTATATGTGCTTCGAGGCCGAGTGTTGAATATTCGCCGCAACGAATCTGGGGTCCCCGGACCCAGACCCCGGCATTTTGGAACATGGCCAGTGGTTGACCACACGGAGTTCCGAGCGAGGCCCAGCCGACATCCTAGCCATGGAGGGTCTCTTAGTTAGACATATCCGGCCGTGATGGACGAGTGGTTAGCGTTGATGTGAGGAAGGGTTCACGGACGTGGTCAAAGCACTCCGGAAAAGTCTTAGCGAAAGAAGCTTATCCCCGCACGCCCCGCTGTGGCGTAGCTGGTGTTAGTCCCTAGATTCATTTTGGCCACGATATCTGGATTTGAGGTAGTATACGTACAGAATGAGTCAACGACGTTCCCATAAGTCAACTATGCACGGCTATTTTCCCGGGAAATACTCCCAGCCGGGTGCAGCACATCCTGCGCCTAATAGAAGTGTTTTGCAGGAATGGACACGGACCACCATCTTGTTGGGAGTGGGGGAGCTATTTCATAGTTTTAAAGATAGTGGTTTATCACATCGTAAGATCAGCAAGTTCTGTTTTCATCAAGAATAATTTGGAAGTTCAATCGCTCCTCGAGTAATCTCCCGTTAGGCATAGAAGACATTGTTCTTTCCAAAAGATCATTGAATGTTGCATAGCATGCTAGAGTGGAGATTCCAATCCTACTTTACAACTTCTCTAGGTTTTCCATCCATCTTCGAGGACAAGTTCTAGTCCTTGAGCCATTCTTTCACAATCCATTCAACGCCTTCCTTCAGCCAGGAATCTTTCTCGACGGACTTCTCCCCGTCAAATCCATGATTTCCGTCTTCCACGGTCAACTTTACGTTGTTATTTGGAAACATCTCCCTCACCTTCTCCACAAAGGCTACGCTACTCTCTACCGGTAAAATCTCATCGTCCCTGCCGTGCAGAAGCCACATACTTGGGAAATGAGTAGCCTTTTCTATGGCTTCCATTGGATAAAATCTAGGGTCATCGCCCAGATATTCATGCGATTTCCCATACACACTCATGGCAAACATCAAATCCAGTCGAGCCGGTGGCGCAGCGCTACTAACCACTACCCCTGGTTGAATCCCGGCAACATGCTTGTCGACAAAGTCTTCATCGGGAACCGGCATACCGAGAAGCATCCCCGTTTTCTTTGCAGCAGGAATTCCGGACCGTCGCTCTGTCATCGGGTACTGGGCTAGGACTGCGTTGATGAATCCTTCTAGGAGCATAAGGGCCGATAGTATCGCCAAGTGACCGCCGGCACTCTCTCCGGATACAAGGACATGCTCAAAGTCAACGGTAATGGGAACAGCGGACCTGGATGCAATGAATGACGGGAGACATTGCTGGACCCAGACCCAGAGGTCTGACACGTCGTCCAATATATCAGAGCCTTTGGCTTCGGGGAGCAGGCGGTAGTTGGGAGAGACAATTATTGCAGTTTGAGCTGCTGCAAATGATAAGATGTACGGTGCGAACCATTCAGCGTAAAGGGAAGTCCCGGTGATCTAGCATTAGATTGTTAGCTGACTATGAAGAGAGACGGTTGAAGCTCTGCTGAGTGTCCTACCAAACCGCCTCCGTGAAATCGGACGATCAATGGGTGACTACCCGGCTTGATGTCCTTGGGAATTATGACATCGGCTTCGATCCCGTGCTCTCCGACCCCCTTATAGGCGGTGGTGTGAATGTTCCAGTCATCGAAGCGGTGCTCTGCGTCACTGGCACCCATTTTTGCTTACTCGGTTATGATTCGCGCGCTACTTTTGGTGTAACTTATGGGAGATAAGGCCAAAAAATAAAGCTTGGGAGAGCTGTAGCTTTCCCTTCGAGGACAGAGGAAGATGTTTTGACTGTCACTGTCCTCCAACTCCGCCCTGACTAACGCCTTTATGCCTTTTTTCCGCATAACATTGCTCACCGTACGGCCTTAACGCTGTTCCTGCTGCCCGAAGTCCCATAAGACACGTTTCACAATCACCACGGCTGGTCTTGGATTTCTAAGTTAATCTTGAGTTCCGTTTTCAGATAAGGAAATTTATGGACGTGCGTTTAT
Organism: Glonium stellatum; assembly: GCA_001692915.1. NCBI lineage: Eukaryota > Fungi > Ascomycota > Dothideomycetes > Gloniales > Gloniaceae > Glonium > Glonium stellatum. The sequence goes on from KV750092.1 coordinate 12,245, forward strand.
AGAATAGGGAATTTACGCTCGTGCCACCCATGCCAAGCGCCAGCGCCCCTCGGACTTTGATCACCATGCCGAGCCGATGGAATGAGTCATTTGGAAGTTGTGGCCGGAATTGGTTATTTAGGGCCTTTTATTCTTTTTGAGATGGATTATGCTTATTTCACCTCCGTGTCGCTTGTGCCATGGAAGCATTCTTAATTCTACCCAGTACCCTTTACCTCTCTAGGCACTCCCACTGTCTAGCTTCTATCTCCTGTTGCTCACTTTCGCAGCTTACATCCAAAGTTTTCTTATACTACCAAAATCCTAGGTATTTGACAACTTATTCCATGGCATTGATCTTTCTTGGCGACTGTTGCACTGCATCGCTTGTCCCACGCCTCGAGGCCGGGCGATTACTGTAAGATTACGGTCTAGGGTACTTAAGTTACAACATGATACTATTTAACTTTCCGAGCTTGACACCCGACTGCTAGTGATAAAGGATACAGCGCCTTAAGTTCGAGGTAATAGACATAAGGTCGAGTGAAGCCTGTGCGAGCATATATGCGGATCTCCGTAGGTAATACTCTATCAATGGCTTCTTGAATTGTTTTTAAAGAGATCTCTCTAGCTCCTCCATGCGTGATGTTGCGGCATGCCATTTCCCCCATTCACCTTCTGGAAGCTTCCCTTTCAAAGGTAGCCTGCCTCCTTCTAATGTTCCCATCCCTAGCACCCTATACACGCCCTCTTTGATCCCTACTATACCCCACCTTCCAATAAACTCCTCGGCACGGCTCACCGCATATTGTATTGTCTGGATCTCCTTCAAAGCCTCCGGTTCGGTCGGTCGCTTTTCTGCTAGGTCCATCAAACGCGCCACGGTCTTCGGATACATTGCAGCAAGGCCATCAATCACGCCCGCTGCACCAAAATATACGATTGGGCCAAGCTGCTGTCCAAAGCCACTGTAAACGCGGAATTTTTCGTGGTCAATTTCAGGATCTAAGGAGACTTGGACGTGGTAGGAGACATTGCCGTGCGACCTGCGATATTCCGTTAGCCTTCCATCTTGTACCATGACTTGTAACTAGGCGGGTGAATTATCGAAACGGCCATAATACTGGAGGCTCCTAAGGAAGCCCTTATCAGCTTCTTCTTAGCCAAAAGTCGCTCTCTTACATTTTGCAGCCTACAATATTAGGATGTTGTGCAAGATGAGTGTAAGTCTCTGGGGTGACCATGATTTGGTTGGTCACACCGGGATAATTGTATCTTGAGTATTTTATTAGCTACGATGGAGACAGTCAGAAAAGTGGATTAACTACGCTCTTACATTAAAATGGGTATTGTGCTGTGGTCTGCCACTACTGTATACCATTCTTTAAGATTCTCTTGGTTTGCCGCAAGCCCAAAGTATCCAGGTGCTAACACCAATCCCCATTGCGCCCCAGCCCGCGTGAAGTCTTCTAGCCACTCTAACACCTCATCGACTGAATTGACCAAGACGCCAGCCATAATTGGGTAATCTGGGAATCCGGCATCACTGAGGCCTTTGCGGACGCCGGAAACCAACTCAAACCGCTCTGATTTTGAGAGATGGATGGCTTCACCGGTGGAGCCAAGAAGGACGAGACCGCGAATGCCATTCTTCGCTAGATGTATGCTGTGCTTGACCTGCGTTTCGACATCAACTTTGGCCTGGAGAGCATTGCTGGACGATGCGGGATGGAAGAACGTCGGAACAGGGACGAAGACGCCGGTAGGCGGAGAAGTTCCGGAGTCACGTGTGGATTTGATCATTTTACGAAGAGCAGCCTTGGTGTTCTTTCAATGCTTCGACTCGCAAAACAGCACAGAATTCAGCTGAAACGTGATATATATTGCGGAACTACCTCATATTTGCGAATTGCCCCTCGTATCCCTCGGCACATCTTTCCCGACTTACGTAAGGATAGAGTGGAGCTTCCAGAGCTTTTCGCTGTCCTTTAACCCCACGCCCGACGTCGGATGCCTAGCAGGGCGGCCAGCAAGATTCAGGCCCAGAAAAGTGTTTTGATGCTCGGATTCTCACATCAAACCATGGATTCAGATGTAATCGACTGTAATAGGTCCTACCACTAGCAGATGACATTCCACGCGTCTCTTTCTAGTATTTAGTCATGCAAGAGACGCGCTGTCTGAAATGCCGTCGACTGGCCCCCATCCGCCATGGCGCTCAACCGATCTTTTAAGTTAAATCCCGGATACTCTGTACCTGCAATTGGTCTTGGAACATGGGTAATCTGATATGGTTCCGTAGCTAAATCTCCAACGCTAATCAATCATCACAGCAATCGGCACCAAATGAAGTTAAGCATGCGGTGGAAACCGCTCTGAAAGTTGGATACCGTCATATTGATGCTGCAGCTGTTTATGGAAATGAAGCTGAGGCTGGAGAGGGTATCAAGGCATCTGGTGTGGATCGTCAAGATATATTTGTATGAGTTTTCATAGATGAAAGAGGACATTGGGGTTAACTACTACCATCTAAGCAGCTGACAGGAAAGCTATGGAACACACACCACAAGACAGAAGACGTGGAACGCCAGCTCGATATCTCGTTGCAGAATCTTCAAACCGATTACCTTGACCTTTACCTAGTAAGAAGCCAAACTCAAAAACAAACAACGGTCCCGCTAAACAAACCAGATTCATTGGCCGGTTTTTTTCAAACGTACTGATGATTTTGAGCGTTTCCCCATTGATCCTGTCACCAGGCAGATTGCTGTCATTGATGTTCCGATTATCCAGACGTGGAAAGCCATGGAGGCGCTAGTCAAGAAGGGTAAAGTACGAAGCATAGGGGTGTCAAATTTCACTAGAGAGAGGATTGAGGACCTCTTGAAGACGTGAGCTTCCTCTCTTTGGAGTATCAGGCTATTAATACTTCAGCTGAAGCATAAAACTGGCAGAGCGGAAATCATACCAGCTGTGAACCAAATAGAAGCACATGCATACCTTCAACAGCCTGCACTACTTAAATAGTCAAAGAAAACGATGAGCACCTGGCCTATTCGCTTCTCAACTGCTGCTTCCGCTAAAGGTTAGGGTAGAATATTGTTGTCGCAGGGTATAGTCCGCTTGGTAATAACATCTACAATCTTCCTCGGTAAGCTGAAGAGAGTATTCCTGCAGCAAGCCGAAGAAACTGAAACTCGTTGTTATACTAGGGCTGTTGACGACCCCACAGTGATTGCTTTAGCTAAGGAGCTAAAGAAAGAGCCAGCTCAATTGCTTATCAGCTGGGCGGTCCAACTTGGGACTATAGTATTGCCTAAGTCTATAACTGCTTCAAGAATAAAGGACAACTTCGAAGGTAGGTAGTTAGCTCAAACAATCATAAAATACGATTGGTGGTTGATGTGCATTCTCTAGATTTCGAGCTACCAAAGGAAGTATTTGAAAAGATTAATGCACTTGATAGAAACCACCGGTATAATTTCCCTGCACGTTTGGGTGTTGATATCTTCGGCGAGGCCAGCCCTGAGAGCTTAAAGAAGGCCGTAGAGGATTGGAAAGCGGCATAGAAAAATCTTGTGGCGGCGTAGTTTACCACTGCAAAAACTACCAACATTGATAAATGTCAAGAATTTTTGCCTTAAGCTCTACAAAATTTATCCCCTGAAACTTCCCGCAGTAACAGCCGCAGTCTTTGATGGCTTGCAAGTTACTTTCTGAATCCCACCATAGAAAGTCGCTGTGCTTCCGTATTCGATCCCGATTGTTAACGCGTACGTCGTCTTGTGCTGCGGCAGTGGCTTTAATAGAAACATGCTTGCCTGGAACTCCATGCTAGTATTCCGGATGTGTTTTGGCTTTCTACACATTCCGGCTCGTCATAGCGGCTTCCAGAGGGTGGCGTTCTCGGTGGGGTTTAAGCCGGATAACGAAGCACTTAGCTAGGAAAGGTTTAGTTTCATCTCCGCACACCGAGCAGGGTATTGAATCTCTGATAAATTCAAACGCCGATCCATGTTCTCCGCAACCCCAACAATAATTAGTACAAGTACTCAGGGAGAACTTGAGGCATACCACTACGATTAAATCAAAAAGCCTCGGGATGGGTAAAATCACTAACATAGAGTACTTCCGTGTGCCTCCACGCTGGCTCTTCGTTAAGATTGCCGATGATGCTGGAAATGTAGGCTGGGGAGAGGCATCCCTTGAGGGTCATACGCAAGCAGTCGAAGGATGTCTCGATTCTTGGATTGAGCGGTATATTGGGTTCGAAGCAGAGTATTTCCTCTGGATTTCAAATGCATCGAAACAATACTAACTAGGCTCTAGTGACATTGAGCACATCTGGCAAATGTCGTGGCGGACAAGCTTCTATCGAGGTGGGCCTGTCTTTATGAGCGCATTGGCCGGGATAGATATTGCGTTATGGGATCTAAAAGGTAAGTCGTGTAATTTATGGTCAAAAGCTAGAGTGTCAACTCGTTAACACGTTGGCAGCAAGAAAACTGGGGGTTCCAATCTATCAGCTACTGGGTGGAAAAGTACGCGACAAGATCAAAGTATATGCTTGGATTGGAGGCGATAGGCCTGGAGACATAGAACAGCAAGCGTATGCTACACTCAATATAAATGGTCTTATAGTATTACTAAGTTTAATTAGCAAAGCACGTAAAGCTCAGGGATTTCTATCAGTGAAGATGAACGGAACTGAAGATCTTGGCTGGCTTGACTCTCCATCTACTCTCAACGACTGTGTTGAACGTCTCAAAGCTGTAAAATCTCTTGGTATGGATGCGGGAATTGACTTCCATGGGCGTGTGCATAAACCCATGGCAAAACAGCTTGCCAAAGCACTCGAACCTCACAGTCCACTGTTTATCGAAGAGCCCCTACTATCAGAGCATATCGGCGGGATAAAGGCACTCTCTCAAATCACAAGCTCTCCCATTGCCTTAGGAGAGCGCCTTCACAGCAGATGGGACGTCCGCCCGTTCCTAGAAGCAGGGTGTGTTGATATTTTACAACCCGACATCAGTCACGTTGGAGGCATCTCCGAAATGCGCCGGATTGCTGCAATGTGCGAGGCATACGATGTGGCTTTGGCACCGCACTGTCCGCTTGGGCCCATAGCTTTGGCCGCAAACGTTCAAGTGGATGCTGTAAGCGCAAACTTTGCAATTCAGGAGATGAGCCTAGGAATTCATTATAACGTTGGTGGGCAAGATTTATCGAGTTACACACAAAATCCTGAGGTGTGGAAGGTCACGGGAGGCTACATTGACCTTATGACCGGTCCAGGCCTGGGTATTGAGGTTGACGAGGCTCAAGTGAGGAGACTGTCAAAAGACGCCAAACCTTGGGTGAGCCCAGGATTCATAGGCCCCGGAGGAGAGATCCGAGAATGGTAAAAAGGCAGTAGTCGAAAGCGAGGAGAAAAACAGCTAGAAATCTCGTCGCAGTTGATGAAATTATCATATTATGGATCTAACATTACAGAAGTAGTTGGCCGTACGGTAATCAAACCACATGTTTTAGACTAAATATACCCTAAGTGAGCTGAGGAACATTACCTACGAGCTTTTGTTTTCAGTTCAATGGCTTACGCTGGAATTGGATAATCTCTTACTGCATGGACCAAAGTACTACCATGATCGGCACAGGATAGCTCCTAACGGCGCTGACAGCTTGTTGGAACACCCCTTTTCCGGCCATGTGACATTTTCCGAGCCGGAGATGTTCCCCGCACGCTCAACTTATCCTTTCCCTAGGCTTAGATTTTGATGCTAGGAGTCCACTTAAGTTTATTCCGCTCTTTATTAATCTACGCTTTTCCTACTTTTCCTTCCTTCCGCGGCCGGAGTGATGGCTACGTCGGTTGATCAGGATACGAGGCAGAGTTTTCCGGGCCAGGAAGCACCCACACCACCTAGCCGCCACAATGAAGCCATGATTGATTTGAACCAGTCCGCGAAACGGAGGAAAGACGATCGAGAGCGGAGCCGCGTAAGTCGGGCTTGTGACCGATGTAAGCGGTAAGTGCGCTCTTTTTTCTAGCTTTTTAGAACAAGCACAAAATAGGCTATAAAGAAATCCAAAAAATCGGTCGGCACCTCGGAGGAACTTTAATGCATAGTTTCAATTTGTGAATTCTTTTATCATGATATATATATATATCCAATGGCTCAGAAGGCTCGACTGTCTCGATCATAATGCTTATTAAACGGCCCCGGTGCCAATCTTTTTCACGGATGCTGACGAAGGTCTAGAAAGAAGACAAGATGCACTGGAAGATGTCCTTGCTCTTTGTGCCTTCGGATAGGTGTTTCATGCGAATTCAACGCTTCTTACACGCGCGGGAGACTTCCGTCAATAGTAGTAGACGAGACAGCTTTAGCTCCAAATACAAGTAGCAGAATCCAGCCATCCGAGAATGAGGACCATCCAATACCAAGCCCAGTCAGCATTGAACAACAGCAAGCTGAGAACTACCACAATGGTGCAGAAAGTAATTTAGGCCCTACCCACGCAGGCGGCTTTCCTGCCCTATCATCACGAACTTCGCCTCAACCAACCCAGACTGATTTGGAAGGTCACTACGTGGGTCCAGCATCTGGAGTGTCTTTCCTCCTTAGGGTTCAGAAAAGACTTTATCAGACAGTCTCATTTCCTAAAAATTCATCGATTTTTACTTTTGGTGATGCCCCGTTGCCTGATTATGATCTGTCATTCTTCGTGCTGCCTCCGAAAGCAGATGCTCATCGCCTTGTAGAGCGTTACTTCGACTTTGCTGTCCCGACACATCGTTTTTTGCACCGACCAACGGTTGAAGTGTGGTTAGAAGAGTTCTATGAAACTATGGGATCTATGCGAAATAAAGAAGAGGCCCCAGGACATATCGCCTTGTTAATGATGATATTTGCCCAGGCAAAAGAATACATGCCTTTTTTGGGTACCACAGACTACAGTAACGCAAGGTTAGTGACTTATTCCTCTCTTATTCTCTTTGTATTGAGTAGTCCTAAATCACGTAGTGCCCACTATTTTTTGGCTGCGGAGCACCAACTTTCCAAGGAGCGGGGCCAAGTCCGCTTAACAAGCGTTCAAGCACGCCTTTGCCAATGCTTCTATCTATTATCACAATCACGAATAAATCACTGTTGGAGTTTGTTTGGCACGACAACGCATCTTGCGTTAGCGATTGGCTTGAATCGGAACCGACGAGTCGAAGCGGCAAGCGGATATAATTTAATAGAGCTGGAATGCAGAAAACGTGTACTTTGGTGTGCTTATAGCCTTGATATCTAAGCGCAGCATTAGGAAGACCGAAGACGTTTAAGGATGAAGATGTTGACCAAGTTAGTATTCCTCGAATCTATTCTGATGAGCGTCAGTTATGACGCTAAGAGCGGGTCATACCTGCTAACTGTAAGAATGTCAAGGAACTACCTATTTGTGTAAACGACTCCGATCTTTACGCCAATCGTATCGATCCGTCTCCGAGTAAAGCACAATCAATCATGATGGCACCAGTGGCTCATGTCAAGTGAGAAGCCTATCCAAAACCTCCGCTTCCCACACTCCTCTAATATCACTAGACTCTCTAGGATTGTTAGCCTCGTCCTACGTGATCTTTACCCGATTCGGCCGCTAAGTTTATCTACGCGTTTTGTTCTTGCAGCCAAGCATGGGAATGAACTCCATAATTGGCGTGCAGGTTTGTCACGCTTCCTTGATACAAAGGGCGTGGATACATCTTTACTTATCCCAATTTATCAGCGTCAACGTACTGTGCTAAATCTTGCTTACTGGCATGCTGTTATTCTTGTGCAGCGCCCATTTCTCCTTAGCAATTTTGCTAGTCTGGCAAATCACAACCACAACTCCAGAGCAACTAGCAATGGCATTGAGTCTGAAAGAAATGTTACTGAATGTTTAGCTGCTGCCATGAGTATTGTAGAAATTGTTGATGAGTTGGTGTAGGCAAATCAAATATTTCGTGCCTTCTAGGTTTGATCTGCTACTCAACCTACATTTCACAAAACCACCAACCTTAGGCAGTTCACTCACTACTTTGCATTTTGCGCTGTAGTTGTTCTCTATGTTCACACAATTCAGCAACACCTCGCACCACCTGAGAAATACCACGGATACTTCGCCGCAGGCACCAGATGTCAAGCTCAAATATCGAATGTTGCCGAAAAAGAGTCTTTGCCCCAGCGATACTGCGTTGTACTTGAAGAACTCCGACAAGAAGCCGTTAACAAAACACAGCAACGAACACAAGCACCGATTGAAACAACGCAACAGCGCGATATACCGCAAAATGTCTCCTTAGACTATTCACAGAATGAATCATTCGTCCCTGAAGACTCTGGGTTTAGTGATCTTCTCAGTTCTGGAATTAATTACGCAACGGATCTTCCACCGATCATGGACAGTGACATTATAGATATAAGCCCAAGTAGTCTGATGGCAGACATGACAAGCTAGGGTCAATTCGATTCACTAGTCAGTAGTAACTACTATTGTAGTGCTTGCTGTTACTAATAGTTGTTATCGCTCAGATCACAGCCGGCATAGGCGGATTTGAAAATTTATTCGCTGGGGGGTTAACTCGTTTTGAAACGTAGAACAGCTAGAAGCTTCTCGAATCATCCGTTGCTTTGTCTTCGGAAGTTTGAAACAGCTAGGGGAGAACTCACCCTCAACATTAGGGACACGACTGGCAATGTAGCTCAAGGTTGCCGTTTTATTTGTAATGCTAATCGAACAGATTATCCTGTTTTGGAATAACGAAGGGCGTCTTCCAACGGGTACCAATCCCTATCAAGAAAGTCAACAGCTCTCTGTCTTTCGTCTACTTTGGCCTAGCTCTTCTTTATCTCATCGTTTGTAAACCCAAGGAGGTATTATAGCGGATATAGGAACAATAAAACAAGTAGTTAAATAAGGACAAGGGTAAATATGAGACCCCTAAGCGCGATCATCACAGAACTGCAAATGGCTCTAACAACTTAAACTTGAAAAAATTGTGGCCGCGCTTACACCTTAATATTTCATTCTAACGTGTAATATAAAATCACTTACACTCATGAAACTTCGCCGCACCGTAGGGAGTCAACATATCCGAACTATCCGACGACAACGGCGGGCTACCAGTCTCTCAGTGTGA
>KV750092.1:21488-67085 GCA_001692915.1 Glonium stellatum
CTTACTGCCAGGGCTGGAATTTGCCGATGTAGTTGTCTGTGAACCAAGGTGCGGTAGGAAGATCACTGCGCCCAAGCTTGATCCTAAAGCTTCTTCTATACGCATATACAGGTGCAACTGCTCGACATGTGTTAAGATGGGGACACTCCACCTTCGTCCCATAAACCCTGCCTTGGACTTCGTCCCACTCTCCCCTACAGACCCAATAACGGAACTGGGTGACTACCGCTGCTTCGCAAAGAAGATGGACTGGTATTTCTGTAAGACTTGTGGTGTGCGGTGCTTCGTCCTCGGAGGGGAAGGTGAGACGATCGAGATCGACTTGGATGAGTGGCTAGAGACTGTGGACGTGGATGCGCAGAGTAAGGCAAAGAAGTCAAACGCAGAGTAAGGCAAAGAAGACAAAAGCATTCAGGCCAATGGCAGGCGAGTGGAAGATCACATTGGAAGGAGGCAAGGAGGAAATACGGCCGGGTGTATACCTGTCAATCAATGCGGCTACGCTAGAGCCAGACCAGGAGGGACTGAATCTGAAGGAGTGGACCGAGAAGGGGTGGATTGCTTATGTGGATGCGAGGAATCGCACAGGACAGCCAAGGTTAGGCGAGCCGTACGAAGGTGGGGTATATTAGAGACTACAGCGTTATGCGAGCTCCTACTGAGTTGATGGATCTGGAATCAGTGATTCGGCCGGCCTCTGTGATTATACTAGGATTTCTATGGCGAAATAAAACACATGTCTAAATTTAGACCGTCCGGAGTAACACTAAACGCATTCATGCATCATGCTGCGTTTGTAACACTTGCCTTCACAATCTTTAAAAGACGTTACCTTAGGCTAAATACTAAGTCTATTTGGCACTGATTTCACTAAAAACCTAGAATCCTGTACCTTTTCTATCAGCGTAGTGTTAGTTTCCCCTTATATGACCAATCCAATATGTATTTCCCAGCGAAACTTACCGTACAGGGGTCGCATGGACCACATTTTCTACCTTTAAGATGCCGTTTATAGCTGGAATTGAAAAGAAAGCTTGAGACAATACCTGGTCCCTGAAGTGTGGTATAGTGTAATTTTTGGAGAAGCACCTAGGTGGGAATGGGCTTGGTTGCAGAAAGCTAAATGGGTTTGAAATTACGTGAGCTGGAGCTGAACTATGGAATTCGTGCACGCCAAAAGCACGAGAACGCCGATCCCGAATCGTCCCACATAATCATCTCCCCTATTCGCACGCCTTTACAGGACACTCTGCTAGTTCATCCCTCAGACTTATTAATGCCGATAACGAAATAGTCCAACCAAAAACCTAGTGAAGGCACTGAGCCGATAATTCGGGCACGTTTATCCGGGTAAACTAGAAGATCAGCACCTGGCAAAATGCTATGAAACATTGTCGTGGTACGACAGTTGCCACCCTATCGGGTTTGTTCCCAGCCCCCTGGTTATAGCTCCCAAAATGACCTCGCTTCCTTGTCCACGGAGTTTTACAACACGATTTATGCTTAAGGGTTTGAGATATACACAAGCTGATTTTAAATTCCCCAGTGTGCACAATGACTATCTGCAGCAGGCCCGATATCTATCTTACTCCTCCAGTTCTACCAACAAGAGAAGCACATATGACTGTCTAGTCCACCCTTAATTACTCCATATCATCCAGTTTACTCATCCATAACATTAATAAATCACACAAAGATGAGCGACGGCAGCACCGCTCTATCACCAGGCACTAATTTCTACAATGTTTACCTTGGATTCTGGACTAACTGGACCTATGGGAGAATTCAAGGAGCTACATTGACTTTGACTCATCAAAACGGCGGTTTCTTTATCGCCTTTCTAGCTATATACGTTGGAGCCTCGGGCAAAAGCTTCTGGAACATTACCTGTTTTATCCTACATCGATGTCTTTCCTCTATAGAGCCCCAAGATGGGCTTTATCATCAGCACCAGGCCATCTTGCGAAATGCTGGCTCTGCTGAAGATGCAGCTATGAAATTAATAAACACTAGCAGAGCCTGGAAGAGAAAAGCTTCACGTCCATGGTTTAGACTATCTCCGATCATTGTCTTCGCCATTTTCGTAAGCATTGCTTTTGGACTCTCCAGTATCTTTTCCTCGAGCGTTACCACAAATACCGCCAATGAGGTCCTGCTATCTGGGAAAAATTGCGGCTGGTGGCAGTGGCATAACGATATGAGCGACCCTGATCGATACTTTAATAAAAGAATATTTGCGTACCTGGATTACGCAGCACAATGTTATACAAGCGCTTCCAATCCAGAAGACTGCCATGTATACGTTAAACCACGACTCTCTTTTACCGTTACGCGAAACGCAACCTGTCCATTTGCCAAAGACATATGCCGGACACAAACCGACAACCTCCTTATGGATACCGGATACCTGGATAGCCACCATGATTTCGGTCTTAATGCACCTCAAAAGGAGCGCTTTCTATGGAGGCAGGTCTATCACTGTGCGCCTTTGATATCTGCAGGATATAGCGACCTGCATAACAACTCAGGATCTTCTTTACCGGTCATGCGGTATTATTATGGTGAGCGTTCGCCTTCTCAGGCCCACCCGCCTGGAAACTTCTCATATGAAGTGCCAATGAATCTATCCGTCTCAAATCTTGATGGAGCATCACCTATGGCAGTTCCTATCTCAGATTATAGCCTTGGGTAAGTTAAAGTGGCGGCTGTAGAATTTATGCAGGCCCGGGCGGCTTCGAGGGAATGCTAACAGGTGAGACAGTCAACTTTGGGCATTACCAAATACTAACGCAACAGAGTCAAGAAGTGACTTTGTTCCAATTAATCAACTGGTTCGTTCAGATGCAGATATTCAGTTGCTGTTCTTATCCGCGCCGGGAATCCGGTACTCCCAACCAGTTGACGACCCTTGGTACGCTGCACATACAGCAGGTCCAGGGCTTTCGCGTCTTGGACATACAGATCTACTCCCAATGTACATTCAAGACGAGCCCGCTAGTGCCTTAGGCTGTACTATCCAGAAACAGTTTTGTAAACCGAATGGAAAGAGTTCTCCAAGTTGTGAACCACTCGGGAGCGAGCTGTCAGATCGCAGAGTCGGGAACATATCCGATCCTTCTCAATTCTACAGTGTCAATCCGCACATTTGGGCAAGTAATGGAGAACAAAATGCAATGTCCTGGGCGAAGTACATAATGTCAGATAGCTCGTGGTATGTTGCTTCCCTACTGGTGCTTATTCAAAATACTGGTACGTCCGGTTTATCATCGAGGTATGGTCTCAACAAAGGGAATCAAGCACAACTTCCTTCAAATCAATGGCAACTTGACCTAGAGCACTGGCTAGCAGCATCTCTAGCGTCTTATCAAGGATCTTTTGTAGAGATGGCAAATGGGCCTCCAAGTCAATTCCTATATGCTGTCCAGCGGCCAAATACGACCGAGGCCAGTTCTATGTGCAAAAATCAGGTAATTTTCTCTCATTAGAATTCTTCAAAATGGCTGCATTATACTAACTAAGCGGTTAGAAGATACTTACTACCCGTTACTCGTCTTTCAGCGTCCTAGGAATGGTGATTATCCTAGTCATTGGTGGCATTCTAATGCTCCTGGATATCATCCTCGAGCCTCTAGTTGACCGGATTCAAAGACACAGATTAAGCAAGAACTCAAGGATGCGGCATGCATGCTTGGAATGGAAGACGACGTCTGCGCTGCAATTGCAGCGGATCGCACATGAGGGGCTCGGGTTGGGGACCTGGACGAACACTACACAGACTGTTCCAGTCACTGAACCTGGAGAATATCTTGCTGTATTAGACATTGCCAACGAGCGGCATCCGTTACTGAGGCGGCCTTTGGTGACAAAATTTGAGAAGCCTACACTCACTCAAAGGTCTGAGACTATGGAAAGCGCGGTGAATGAACCAGCTCAATCAGTCCAAACTAAACGGCTGGAGGGCGTCATAATGTCCCTCGATTGGCTTGAATTAGATGAAGAAAGGAAAGCCTAGTTCAAGTAGCTGTAATTTCTCACAAGCGCAACATAATTAAGGCATCTTGATCTCGTTTGAGAAAAAGCTACGTGAGGCCCGGTAGGAAATTCTCCGCCTCGTTGCGTGTCCGGTAGAATGCCGTGAATGCTAGCCTCGCCTAACTTTTCCGAACCCCACAGCTTTTCCGCGACTGTTTTCCGCAACCGCCGTGTCCCAAATCCGAAAGATAATCAGAGTTTTATCAAGCTCTATACCGGCCTGGTGGAGTTCTTGTGGTCTAGCCACTCAAACACACAGATCGGACTAGCTGTTCCCCTCCTATCAGAGCTTACTCGCCATAGGCGTCCCCACCGTGCTGCCGCCACTCCCGGGCTCAATTAACGAGTGCAGCAAGGTCGAAGCGAGCATGCATTCCTCACACGTAATATTTGGAGGAGTCTTCTCCGTCCAAATTCTTTATATTGCCTACCATGTTGATTCAAGTTCTGGCCAAAAAAACCAACCCAACTCCTCCCAGCCATGACATTGCTTACAGCCAACAGCAGCCCTATACACTTAGCTAGCCCGAAGACAATATCGGCGGCGGTCAATGAAATAAAGGACAACTCTCTCGATACAATCGACGACCTCCTTATCAATCGTGTGCAAACAAGTCCAAATGCAAGTCTTGTTGCGTATCCCGCTACGCTTCGTGGGAGGAGCGACTACATCGACTACACTGCCAAGGACTTGGACAGGTTCGCCGATGAAGCCGCGAAAAAGTTTGCGAGGCCAGGCCTAGTTACAAAAGTAAGTTAGTGAATTTACTTAAAAGAAATATGGGCCAAATTTACAGCGCCTAATAGCATCCCTCCGCTACTGCGGCCGAAGTTATAGCTCTGCTTGCACCATCAAATTTAGACTATATTGTCTCAATATTTGCTCTATCGCGGATGGGGTTCGCCATTCTGTTTCTATCCAATCGCCTATCAACTGAGGCATATATAAATTTGCTTCAGAAGACCAAATGCAGGAAGTTAGTCGCTGGCATGAGTAATGCTAAAGCAACAGAGCTTATTCAGGACCGGTATCCGCTTTCGGTTTTCCCAATATTGGAAAAGAGCATCTACGACGTCCAGAAGCCATCCAAGTCTCGGTTCCCAACTACTTCATATCAAAATTCTTCCAATCGCATAGCGTTCATCATCCACTCATCAGGCTCTACGGGCCTCCCAAAACCAATCTTTCAGACACACAAGGCATGCTTAGCAAATTACTCCAGTGGTTCCGGATTCAGAGCTTTCCTCACACTGCCGCTCTACCATAACCACGGCATCTCAACGCTATTCCGTGCCATCTATTCGGGGAAAAAGATTTCCATCTTCAATGCAAATTTGCCGCTCTCCGGGAGTAACTTGATCGAGGCGATGGAGGCCGCCCACCCGGAAAGTTTCCACAGTGTTCCATACGTGCTAAAATTACTTGCAGAAAGTGAGCGCGGTATTTCTATCCTTAAGCAATGCAAACTCGTGCTTTACGGTGGAAGTAGCTGCCCTGATGACTTGGGCGACCGGCTAGTTAAGGCTGGAGTACACCTAGTAGGCCATTATGGAGCGTATGTGAGCCCTAAAGCTTTGACATGTTGGAGAGAGCTGACTTTACAGGAATAGAACAGAGATGGGACAGCTCATGACATCTTTTCGATCACCAGAAGATAAGGCCTGGAATTATATGCGGCCGCTGAGCCATGCCAAGCCTTTTCTTCGTATAGTCCCACGAGGGTCGAACTCTTATGAGTGTGTCGTGCTTGACGGTCTTCCTTCGAAAGTGCTCTCAAATTCCTCCGACCCTCCGAATTCATTTTATACTAGTGATACATTTAGCCCACATCCCACTATTCCAAACGCGTGGAAATACCTCGGGCGCCTAGATGATCGCATCACCCTCGTCAATTGGGAAAAGATTCTCTCCATCCCGTATGAGCACCAAGTGCGTGAACACGAATTGGTCAAAGAAGCTGTAATGTTCGGTATTGGACGAGCGGTTCCCGGATTGATTATTGTACTAAGTGAAAAAGCTGCAGGCATGGACAAAAATGAGATTCTAGAAACGCTTATGTCTGTTATCGGGTCAGCAAACACTCGGACAGAAGCGTTCGGTCGAGTTCCGAGAGAGATGGTAGAAATCCTCGATTTAGAGGCCAAATACCCGCAAACGGACAAGGGCACAGTGATCCGAGCGGCATTTTATAAAAGATTTGCAGACCTGATAGATAGCATCTACCTCAACTTCGAGAACCCGAAGGAAATGGAAACGAATCGCCTGATTCTTAGCCCGAATGAACTTGAGTCTTATCTTTTAGATGTCTTCCGGAATAAGATAGGAGCCTGCAATCTCCAAGCAGGGACGGACTTTTTTGAGGCTGGCATTGACAGTCTCCAAGCAATCACTGCTAGAGCACGAATAATGCGGGAGATTGACTTAGGATCAAAGATCTTAGGTCAAAATGCCGTTTTTGAGTATCCAAATATTCAGATGCTAGCTAAACATCTCTTGTCGCTCCGAACAGGAGAAGAAATGGAAGAGCAAGACGAGTTGAGTGTTATGGCAGAGCTCATCCAAAAATACTCTACGTTTTTAGAACGAGTTCCAGGCACTCATTCAGTTGACAGTGAAACAATTGTAAGGACGGATTCACTCTATTCCTTACTACTTGAACTCACATAGGCCCAGATTCTGACCGGTGCCACCGGCTCACTCGGCGCACATATCCTTGCTCAATTAGTTAATCGACCAAACATCAAGTCGGTTTATTGTCTTGTCCGTGCGAACTCTTTAATCACGGCCCAACAGCGGGTCTTCTCTTCTCTCTCTATAAAGAAGCTTGGTCCTTTTACCGACGAACAACTAGAAAAGATCATTTGCCTTTCTGCAGATCTTAGCAATAAGGGCCTAGGCTTGGATGAAGATGTGTTGAAAGAACTCAAGACCAAATTAACCACCGTCATCCACAGTGCCTGGGCTGTGAACTTCAACCCAGGCGTTCGTAGTTTCGAGTTTCATTATATCAAAGGAACTTTCAACCTCCTGAACTTATGCCTAAGCGTCAACACTATCAATCCTGCAAGGCTCTTCTTCTGCTCCTCCATATCAGCAGCAGCAGGCACGCCACTGCCAGCGACAATCCAGGAAGAATATATCTCGGAGCTGTCCCATGCACAGAGCATAGGCTATGCGCGGTCAAAACTGGTCGCCGAGAATATCGTCCGAGCAGCATGCAAAACCACTGGTATGATCGCGAGGGTGTTCCGCCTCGGCCAAATTATCGGAGACACCAAGCACGGCCTCTGGAATCCGACGGAAGCCATCCCATTAATGATCCAGAGCGCCACAACCACCGGTGCATTACCAGCGCTAGAAGAGGTGAGCCTTCCCAATTAAATCCCGGACTTGTGCGAAGTAGCTGACTGCCTTAGACGCCCTCCTGGATGCCTGTAGATGAGGCCGCACGAGCCGTGCTGGAGCTCTCTGGAATCCACTCCGGCTCACCACCCATTGCAGATCCGCAATCTGATACTCCCACCGTGTACCACGTGCAGAACAAGTTCCTGTTTCACTGGACGCACGAGCTGCTACCCGCCCTACGCGCGGCTGGTCTGGACTTCGAGATCGTGCCCCAGCGCGAATAGATTAGGAGGCTCCGTAAGAGCGAGCAAGATCCAAAGAAGAACCCGACAATTAAACTACTAGATTTCTTTACCGAGAAGTACGATAATGACAAGCCGGAGCGTGTAGGACTGGTATTCGTGACCGACAAGAGTGGCGAGAAGAGTGAGGCTGTCAGGAAGGGATATGACGTTGTGGGAAGTGGTTTGATGAAGAAAATGATTGATAATTGGAGAGGAATGTGGTAAATTACCAGCCAGCTTTAATCTATCTATTACAGTATTGTGGATTTCTTTTTCTGGGACGGACTTCACGTTGCCGGGAATCTGTATAGCAGTCTGAATACAAATTTTTGCGGTTCGTAGCTCGGGCCCCATTCTTCTTCCTAGAAATTAAAAAGCATCGGCTCCCACCGATCCGTGCTTAGATATTGGGTTCCAATGCGTAGGGCTGAGACACGCTTGGACTGCGCCAGTGCATGCATGAAAAGCAGAACCGAAGTCGCAGCCAAGCAGTCGCGAACCTGAAACCCGGGTCAGGCACATTTCCGCATCAGGCAAAATGCGCTCAAATAAACCCACTAAAGATCAAAAGAATTAGTATTGCATTCTATGCGGCCGTTGCAGTCGTTACAGTAGTGCCAAAAACCCATCGGGAGGCGTCCAGTCTATCACGCCGCTGTCCATCCAGTTGCTCCGAGCAACATTGCAATTCCAATTGCGGCAGTCGTCCACCCGAGTGCGGGTCTGCCTCGAGTTCCAGAATTCCCAATCTCTCCCTGGCTAAAGGTCTGCCCGTTTCCATTGTTGTTGCTGTTGCCAATAGTCCCACCACCACCTTGACCTTGCCCGCCTACTGTCCCTCCACCCCCTCCCTCGCCTCCCCCTCCTTGACTGTTCGTTCCGCTTATTGAGACTGTACCACCGATGTAAGGCTGCACGGAAGGATTGTTGACACTCGCAACCAGTTCCGCATCAGTGAGAAGCGGATTCTCGAGCAGTGCGCAGGCAACTCTGCCACCATTAGAATTAACTGGCCCAGGGATTGGTTTGACTAAAATTTGCGTTGATGGCGGGAACGGAACTATGCCGTTTGTAACTTGAATCGGGAGGGCAAAAATAGTGTAGAAGTTGGTGCCGTTTAATCTGTAGTTCTGGTGGATTGAGATGTTGTAGTCCCCGCGTGAATTATTGCCGCCGGTCGAGTCACCGTCTCCGGTTAGACAGTCCGGCCATTCGAAGTTGACATGCTTGACCGTGCTGCCAGCTTCTTGCGCAAGAATTGGAGCGAGTGGTGGTAATGTGCCGGTGCCATTTGAAATGGTGAAGTTTTTTAAGGTCGTGTAGGAGGTTAGGAAGATGGTTATGTTAAATATTTGGGTCAAGGGATCCGCGTTATTAGGAGGTTGAGGTAGCCGGCCATCGCCGGAAATGTCGAGTGCTACTTGGAGGAAGTCTGTTTGCTAGGTTAATTCTGGAAATGTTGAATTTGGAGGAGTGGGACATGCCTCCGCCTTCTGGAGTAAATGGTTGAGGCTATTGGAAGCGTTAGCAAGTTTTCTTGCGGCATCTCAGGAATAAGAGAACATACCGAGTCGACAATCGCGAGACCAGGCGTGTAAATCTGGCCTCCAACAATGGTGAAGTTACCTGTGTTTTGCTCTCCGTTCGTCGCAGTACAGACACTCCAGAAAAACACAAGAGCAATCACTAGGCGCACGGGATAATTGAAAAGATATCTGGTCATCACGAAAAATTACCCTGGAGTAGGGAAATTAAGAAATAGTTCAGGCTGTTCAGGAAAAAAGAAGCTGAGGGAGATGAAGGGCACCTCATAAGATGGCAAGTGATCCATGACGGGAAAGTCATGGCATAAAATGGACGTACGCTTTCGTCTTCAAGGCCTACGGATGCATATAACATTTTTGCGGGGGGTATACGAAAACAGGTTCTTGGAACCCAAGGGCCACACTCATTGCGATTGATCGACGTGGTCATCCTGGTGTTACAGGTTGATGACATGGAGGCGAGGCAAGGGAGGCCTGGTGCTCCGAACTTACTCGGATGAGAGGCAAATAATGCCGTCACGTGCAAGTGGTTCCGGATGAATTGACCTCGTGCAGGATATGCCTGCGAATCTCGGCTGGACGAGGTACCTACTTAGATAGGTAGCGATTCCTCCTAGCCTGCCATATTCCCATCGAAGCTTCATATCCTGACACTTGCTTCTATGCTTACTGGCAGAATTTTTCACTTGAGCTGTCAATTATATTTTTTGTTTACCATGCGATTAGTGCGACACACGGATGGGCGATGGAATCTTCTAACGCCTACGGTGTCCCCGTTCTGTGCGATGCGGCCAGTATACATGCAAAAATCCTCCGTAGAAGACACCGAGATTAACCTGTCCAACCCTATCTCAATTTACTGAAATTTGATATCCCCAACCCGGTAGTGATACCTTCAATAAGCGCATCCTCTTACGCCCTGGAACGTATCGCATCCACGCGGCTGTAGGCTCCCCCTCACCTCTCGGGTCCCCTAGCTTTCACTCTAGCTTTCTCAAGCTTCTCACTCTTCTCCTGCTCAAAATCAAAAACCCTGACAAAGAGCTGCATCCACTTCTCCTCTCTTGCTCCTGGGGGTTTCCCTGGGTTCTTCCATGCTGCATTAACGATATCTCGAATCCGGCTTCTTAACGCCTTTAGTGCAATTGTTGTCTTCCAGTCCTTAACCGCAAACCTTAGGGTATTATTATTTAGCGAAATCACGCCCGCATGGAAGCGGAAGTCTGCATCGCTACTAGCAAGTAGAATCATAGGAAGCACGTGTGCAATTGATGTGGAGTGTGCGTTATAGAATTTGTTGCTGGACTGCATTATATGATAATAAGAGAGGAACTTCGCCGTGGTAGTGCCTTTGTTCACCGAGGTCGGTGCGAGGCTGACGGACTGGTTGTTGGCGATATTACGCCAGCCCTTACCGTCCCGAATTAAGATCTTCGGGTAGAAGGCCGCGGCAATGACTGAGTTGACAAGGGCATCGTTGAGGGAGTTTTGGTCTGAGGACGCTGGCACCTTGACGAAATTGCGATAGCGTGAAGAGCGGTTCTGGCTCAACATACGTCGCGAGTCTGGAGGTAGGTGCACAAATCCGGCATCGGCCAGCGATGTTAGAAGTTGCAATTTTAGATCCTCGATGTTGCTTAGATTCTGCGAGCTTAGGAAGTTTTTATGGCAGAACTGTATTTCGGACATGCCCGGCGTCATGCAGACGGTTTTCCATGTCTTGTATGCGTTGTAGGCTGTGAGTAGGTCGGAGTCGCCTCTTTTGAATGCAAGCCTGGTGGTATCTGCGCGCTGTCTAGCCCCCAGAGGTGTAACAAATGGCGATTTAGATGAGAGGATAGCTGCAATAGTAATAGCGGCATCAACGCAGCTGAAGATCCCTGACAATAGAACTAGCTTGCCAAGATGAGCATCTAGTGGAAATTTTGCTAACTGCCGCCCTAATGATGTCAGTTCCTCGTTAAAAGTGAGCGCATCGACCTCAATAAGAGCGTCGATAGCACGGCGAATATTTTTTGAGGAGGGCGGATCGAGAGCTTCCGACAGAGTCTGTTCAATATCGCCAAGCTTGCAAATCTTGGTGCGCATGACTAGGTCCTGAAGTGAAAGCCGAAGCATTTCAGGAGTCTGTTGTTCAGTCATCAATTCGTCGTGTCGAAGCTTTGTGAAGAGATGGAAACAGAGGCCCTCTTGGACTCTCCCGGCACGCCCTCGGCGTTGTTTGGCATTTGCGCGAGAGATGAAGGATTGAGTGAGACGCGAGAGCTGTCGCCGCTCGTCAAACCTCATTTCCTTATGCTTGCCAGTGTCAATTACGCAGGTAACGTCAGGAATAGTAACTCCGGTTTCCGCAATATTTGTCGCCAGTACAATTTTTCTCGCTCCTGGAGGAGGTATGAGAAATGCTTGTTGCTGGTCCTCGCTCGAAATTGTTGAGTGGAGTGGGTAGAGAAGCCAGTTCTGAGCAAATGATGGATGACTCAGCAACATATCGTTAAGTTGGCGTATCTCTGCTATGCCAGGCAGGAAGACGAGAAAAGCGTTGCTGTACCGGCTGTAGTTTGGATCGTATGATATATGTTCGATCAGCCGCACAATAATATCGTAATCAATTCGGTATTCGTCATAGCTCGCGAGGGTGTTCCGCGTTGCGTTACTGTATCCAGGTAATTTCTTAGGAATTCCAGACTTGGCTTTATCTGAAACGACATCATCATTTTCACTCGTGTCTGAGTCATTGTATCCTTCATTGGTGGACTTAATGTAGTGAGTTAACTCTATGGCGTCCTCAAGATATTTGGTTTGGACAGGAAATGTGCGACCAGGCACGTTCAAAATTGGTGCGTCGTTAAGATATCTCGAAAATCGTTGTGCGTCCACTGTAGCGCTCATTAGAACAACTTTGAGTCCGGGCCGGTGAAGCATAAGAGATCGCAGTATGATCAAGAGAAAGTCGGTGTCGATGCTAGAGCAAGTCAATACGAGCAATGTGTTCGTAATATAGTCAACATATTTACCTTCGTTCGTGAACTTCGTCAATGATTAGATGCGTAATATCGCTTAGTCCTTGAGAAGACTCTAACATACGTAGCACAATACCAACAGTGGCATATACGAGCCGTGTTTGAGCTGAGGTGTTGGATTCAAGCCGAATTGCATACCCTACCAGTGATCTTGGTGTTCCGAGATCATTCTTGAATTCTCCCAATTCTTCACTCACACGCTGTGCAAGGGAGATTGCAGATATTCTTCTTGGCTCTGTGCAATATATTTTGCAAGGCCTTCCATTGGAAAGCTCATTTTCAAGCAGGAAAGCCGGAAGTTGGGTACTCTTACCGCACCCAGTTTCCCCGCAGATAATAGTGACTTGATGCCGATCTATCGTAGCAAGAGCTGCATCGCGAAATCCAAAAATAGGCAAACTGGATCGAGTTACGAGCATTTTCTGATAGGCCAGAGTCGACGTTTTTTGCTTCCACAACTCTCTTAGTCTGTCTGAGCCTCCGGCAGATCTAGTGTCATCACGACCAGAGTCGTCGGCTTCCGAAATAGCCCCGCTTCCTTGGTTCCGTTTTCGAAACCGGTTCGTTAGTACGACACCTTGGGATTCCTCGCGCTCAATTTGCTCCTGAATAATAGAACGTAATTCTTTAACTGTAGCTCGATCAGCAGCATCAAGACGCTCTCTCTTGATTCCAAGAAATTCTTTATACAGATCTCTCCAGACTGGGGGTAACCTTAGGTACACCTTCTCTTCCTTTATAGACGAAGAGAATAACGAGAAAAGAGCAGCTGTTGATATGTATCCTTCGCTCTGGACCGTTGACGGTGTGGAGACTGTTGTTGCAATAAACGTCGTTGACCGTGAACGAAACTCAGCTTGCACACCTGGAGCTACGAAATCATGAACGACGTCCTGATCTTTAGTCCATGATATGGTAAGAGAATGCCGACAAGAGTATGCAGTTGGCGATACTAATTTGTACAACAATTTTGCATCTGGGTCTCTGTTCGGATGTGTTAACTTCGGTATTTGAGTAATTACTTGAGTAGCCATTATTAAGAGCAAGGTATGACCTACCTGGCACGAACAGACTCTTCTAGGACCCTCCGCGGACTTAGGCCAGTTTGCTTACCGAAATCTCGCAGTCTCATATCAGGTAAATCTGCAGCTGTTTGTCCGGCATGAGGTGAGTTTGGTGGATTTACCTCAGGCGTAGCGGAGAACATCTCCCCAAGCAATCCTCCTTCAACGGAATCATCCTCACTGTCTTTGGAAAAAATATCGTTGGTGAGTAGTGTTGCGCTCGAAGCCACTGATTCAGCAAAAGTTTGCTCCGAGTTGGGTGTCACTCTCCCACTAGCCACATCCCCCCTACCGTCTTCTAATCCTAGTCTTCTTCTGGCAGCACCCTCTTGAGCTAGCTGATTTCTCTTGGAAAGCCATTGACTATTAGCGTCGTACTTATTAAAGAGAATATCGGCTTCAATTTTCTGGAGTTGGGCTTGCAGTTTACGGGCCGCTGCTACAGGCTTGGCTGGAAGGGAGGTACGAGGTTTACTGGTGCGAGATTCGTGGGATCGGCGTGCGGCGGGGTCAACCAATTCAGGACTAATATGAAATAGCCGGGCTTTGATGGAAAGATAAGTTGATACCAGCTCATCTGGCTCCAAGTCACTCTCCAGGTCACTCACAGGAACCTCGCTGTGATCAGACTCCGCAGGCGTAGAAGCACCTCCAGTTGTTGCGCCTAGGCTACGTAACTCTGCTCCTTTGACTTCTAGAACTTCAGGCGATTCAACCTGGAAGGTGTGGGCGATAGAAGGTGTCCCTAGAAAACCAAAGATTAGCATATTGGATACGACTAAGGAGTTAGACTACGGTATGTTATTTTCAACGGCTTTGATAATCATAGTCGATTATTTTTAAGCAGACAAAGAAAATGTAAATATATCTGGTGATGATTAGGAACGAGTAGGAACGTTAATGCGTTTGATATCAACCCTTGATGAGTCAACAGTGATAACAGCTTGATGTGATTGATAATGAAATGTCCTCTATGACACGTCTTGAATTTAAAAATTTATCGAGAATTGTATTTAGTAGGAAGTTTGGTCTTGAGAATACGAGATATTAAACTTACCGGGCCTAGAACTCTCGCCAGAGCTCGCCACTCCAGATTTTGCTATTGCCTTGTCGTAGGGCAAAAGCTGTTCTTCGTCACAATTTAGAGCAAGCCATTCTAAGCTCTCTTGGAGACCCCAAACATAAGGTCCAGAGTCGAGATAAACAGGTATTGCGGAAAGCCATGCGAGCGCTTGTTGCACACGGTCTTGGGAGATACCAAGGTCATTAAGTACCTGATGTAGAGCCCAAAGCTTTGCAATTGCATCGTCTTCTGACATCGACTTTAGTAAGTATTGCTGTCCATGTCCTTGGCTCATATCATTGGTTTCGGCTTTGACAAAATCGATGATCTCATGCATTAGTTCGTCAGGCAACCAATCTCGGGTGGACACGATTTGAGCTTGTGGACGGAGCACTCTTCGGTCTGTTTGTATTCTAGAGACTTGTCGGGATGATTCCCGGCGTATCTTCGTCGCGTATTTTTCCACCAGGAGTTGGAGTTCATCGGACTCAAGTTGCTGTTCGAGTTCCTCGGGCGTTGATTGATCATCTTCTTTTGTAGACTTGGAAGCTATAGTAAGATTCTTTGATGTCACCAGAATCGGCAGGGAGACTGTGCTCCCGCTCTCAGGCGCGTCTGAAAGTTCAGCATTTTTTTCAGGCTTCGGCTTGCTTGCAATGGAAGTTGTAGCAAATCCCCGCGCTGGGTTTGCGGTTGGTTTTCTCTTCTTTTTCGTAACCATGGTGTATAGTGAGAATTTTAACCTCTAGGTCTCAGAGGAGAATAATGATGCAAACCGTCCACAAAACTGTGCTGGGGCGCGGATTATTCTCTTAGCGAGGCGTCTCTAAATAAGGGTGTTGGGGTTGATGGAAGATGTTTACACAAAGTGGAGATATCTATAGGGCTGGAACAGTTTTATGCTGCAGCTAGCATGCTCCTAGTAGGTGGATTCACGACTTTGGAAGGGTATGAAAGTGTCGTCGTTGAAGTTACTTAGCCAGGTAGTTGGGGTCTGTGTCTAACATTCGTCATGAGCACTTGAAATGTTGGCTTGGCGTTTTCGCGAAAAGATTCCCCTCCAAAGTCGGGCAGATTAAGTAACATTTCGAGCTTCAAACACAGCATCACCCTCCTTTGATGGAACCTTGATGATGGCGGGGGCTGAGGCAAATGGAGGTCGATCTCTTGACCGTGAAGAACTACGCAGAAGTCTCATAACTAGCTCGACAAAACGCAGGGCTTCGGAACTTTCTAGCCTTCATAACCAGATTGTGGATAACAGTGAGCCAGGAGCAATGCCCTTGTCCCGCACCGTATTCTTGTTTCTTTTGGGACTCTAACTAACATAAACTGTTGTATACAGCTCTTTCTTCTTCAGATCTGCATTTCATCCTTCACCTGCTTTTCGATACATACCCTCTCTACGATGACCGATCCTCTAGGCACGCAGTTGAACGTTGCCTAAGAGCTATAATAAACAGCCCTCGCTCTAACGAACTTTTACCCCTCATTGTAAACTTCCTGAAGAGCGAGTGCTTGAAAACAAGTATCGCTCATGTCAATGCGTTTGTCCTGACCGACTGGTGTTCGGTTTTATTGCAGGAGCTCGCCACGAAACTTAAAGAATGGACTAAGTGGGGACTAGATATTGTAGTTGCAGATGCTCTGGTACTAGAAACGTGCTTGGGTTCAGGAGACACGCGGCGTGCATTACGCATTAAAGACTCCGCCCTCGTAACCACACGTAGAGCTTTACGCAACCTGTTCAAGCTTCACACCTCCCAAAAAGAGACTATCACGAAAATAATCTCCACTCTCACGAATAAGTCATCAACTTCTTTGGCAAGAAATGTTGTTTTCTTGGGAGTCATTGCCGGAGTATGCGCCCGCTTACCCCAAGCCAAACCCGTCCTGGAACTCCAGAAGCAGGTCTATTACACATTCTATATCAGAGAGATTGTTGGTTCTCGTACCCCTCTTCCTAGTCATATTGCCGATGGACTGCATGATTTTTTTGCATCTTTTGCTACCTTGGATGAGCTACGAAAGGATGTTATACCTCCAATTGAGAAGGCCCTCCTGAGAGCCCCTGAGGTAGTCCTTAATGATCTTATAGCGCCTATGATTCGCTCTCTTCCTATCGACCTGGATCTGTCTGAGATTCTTTTTAAGAATCTCTTGAAACCCCTCATGTCAAATATCAAATCAACCAATCCAGCAATTCGCGCGGGTGCTCTCATAACATTTAAGGCTCTGGCCTCGCGTTCGCGCGATGAAGGAATGATGGATAAATTGGCCGATGAGATTCTAAATCCCTTGAAGCAATCCAAAGTTACTGCTGCTGATCAGAGAGTCTTGCATGCTCAAATGCTGTCCGCCTTGCATAATTCAGCTCCTTTATCTAAAAAGATCCCTACAGGCTTAGTAGGGGTAGCTTTGAAGGAAGCAAACGAAATGGTCATAACAACGGAAGTGTCCGCAATATTTAGACACCTTCGATATGGACTCGTCCATGGTATTCCTTTGGATAAGTCAGTTTCTGAAGCCTTGGTCAGGGGGATGGGCGACAAGCGGATACCTGTACGAAGAGCATGGGCCTTAGGAGTTGGAGAAACTCTATGGGACTTCAATGCTTCACAGCTCAGTCAGCCCGACGTTCTCGCTTTCTCTCAAGTTAGCCTAGGGAAGATGGTTGAGATATGGCCAGAAGTTCTTTCTAACCCACTCCCTGCAGCACAAAGTGGGCTAGTGACGGTCGCTTACGTCCTTACTGCCCTGATTATGTCGAAGCTTAATGGCGTGGATGACCCAAAGCTTTCGGCCATCAAGAAAGCGGTATCTCTCCGTAAAGAGGTTCTTGTTGCTCATCCAAAGCCCTCTTTCCTCCTCAGCCATCGGGTATACTCAAAGCTTACTGCTGAGGACGACATCCAATGGAATATTAGAGCGCTAGCAGCCGTAGCAAGGGAACTTGTTCCCGTAAAGGATGAACCAGGGGTCGGAGATGCTTGGGCTCAAGCTTTCATATATTCAATCGCCGCCCATCATCTACCTCCTCGGGGGCGACAGCTTGCACTTAAAGCCTTATCATCGACACATGCTCAGCAGCCTGGTCCAATAGGAAAGGTCATTATCGATGGCTTATGGCATTGGTATCGAACGGTTCAATTAAATGACAAGGATACAGCTGCAGCGGCTGCTAAAACCGGCACTAGCGAACTTTATCTTGCACTTCAGTCCATCTGTCTGTCCCCAGAGGAGTCGAAAAAGCTAAATGAACAGTTCGATTCCGAAGCGTTGCAAAGCCAACTTATAGAACTCCTTGTGTTAGCTCGTCCGGAGCTAGTTCCGCATGTGTCATGGATTGATCTATGTTTAAGAGCCGGGGTAGATCCTGGAGATCTTGCTCGAAAGCATTTCGATAAGTGCCTGAAGCAGATTATTGATACAACTACTGTACGTACCAGTTATACATTAATATGCTTACGTGAATCTTATGAATGATAGGAAAAATCGAATTCACTGTTTCCAGCGATTAGCCAGGCGGCCTACAATGCTGCTGCTGATTTGGCTTTTGTCGCCCCCGACACAGCTTTACCTCTTCTTGTTCGTCAGTTCAGCCAGGACTTGGATCCGAAGCTCTTCGAGTCGGTAGGGCCCACAGAGGCTGCTATCTTTCGGACACCTGAAGGTACGGCATATATTGATGTCCTCTCAAAAAAAGGCCAAGACCATTCGGTTGGCAGGAATGCTAAAGATTATGATACGCTGAAATGGGAAGAAGAACTTCGAGCCCAACTCGCGCAAAAAAAGGGTCAGACAAAGAAACTCTCAGTAGACGAACAAGCAAAAGTCAATGCTCAGCTTGCTAAAGAAGCCATCATCCGCCAAGAAGTGGCCGTAATCGAGGCCAAGATGAGGCGTGGCGTTGGCATTATCCAAAGTCTTGCAACTGGGCCACCTACCGAAGCCGAACAGTGGATAGGCCCGGCTGTGAATCTGCTTATTCAAGACATCCGCGCTGGCGCGGGGCTTATTCTTGGAGAAATTCCAGCAATAGCATACATCAAATGCGCGCAGCGGATATCACCTCGACTAGGCGCCATTAGGCCTTTCATTGGTGTAGCAACCCTAAGAGCCATAGGCACTTTACAGCTTTCGCCAGAGTACCAAGAAGAACCCCTAGGAGGTGAGTGGATCTTATCTTCCCTCAAAAAGAGGCACTTCTTGACTGAATTGGATAGACCTCGTGACAAGAGTTCTTTACCGCTTAAGGTTTATGAGCGAACAAAGGCCTCTAGATACTGTATCGTTAGCGTATTGCCTTCCACTTATCTTTCTTGTCCTCGAAAAAGGCGGAATCGCACGTTCGTCCAGTGAAGAGGCTGACGAACAGATTGTGTTAAGTTTGGAGTTTCTTTCATTCCACACGAACTCCTGTATGGATATCCATATCGATTATCAATCTCTTATATTAATAGTGCTTAGGTTCCGACCAGCGCCTACCGCGCCGGGAGCTAATCGAAATATTGATAACATCGATGCAAAGATTCAGCCAGCACTACAAACTTGTCAAAGATTGCTTGCTAGATCTTTGTAGAGGCGTCGCGCCTAACATTTCCGATCAAGAAATTACTACTCTAGTGCGAGGATCTATTGTTCCGGAAATCTCAGTACGAACGTCTGTGCTTCAAGCCATCGATGCTGAAATAGATTTAATCAGTCTTGACTTTTGCGAGGAGATATGGCTTGCATGTCACGACGACGTACAAGAAAATGTCGACCTCGCAAGGACAATTTGGGAAGACAACGGCCTCGAACTAGAAACTGGATCTGCTCACCAGACGCTTCCATACCTCGAAGTTCTGGACAAACAACTACGAAGAGCAGCCGCAAGATCCTTAGGCGAGATTGTCGATAGCTTCCCAGATATATTCCATGAACTTATTGCACGTCTTCAAGAAACATACAAGGAGAAGGCAAAACCAAGAGTCCCAGAAAGAGATGAGTACGGCATGCCCCGTAAAGTCGATTTGAAGGATCCGTGGGAGGCAAGGGATGGTATAGCACTTGCGTTTAAAGAATTAGCTTCACACTTCAAGCCCGCAGAGCTTGTGGATTTCATGCAATTTATGGTCCACGATGGGCCATTGGGAGACCGGAACTCTACAGTACGCGATGAAATGATTGATGCGGCTACTACAGTTGTTGCTGCAAAAGGTCAGTCAAAGGTTGAACCGCTCATGCAACTATTCGAAGAAGCTCTTGAAGGCCCTGATCGCGGCCAGGCAATTTACGACCAGGTCAACGAAGCGGTCATTATCCTTTATGGTTCTCTCGGCCGCCATCTCAAAGCTGGCGACAAGCGAGTCCCGACAGTCGTTCAGCGCCTACTTGTCACGCTTAGCACCCCTTCAGAAACAGTGCAATACGCTGTGGCGGAGTGCCTTCCACCTCTCGTTCAGGCTTCTGACCAAGAAGTTTCTAACTACACCCAGCAGATGATGGAACAACTGCTTCAATCAAAAAAATATGCTGCTCGACGAGGTGCCGCGTATGGGCTTGCTGGCATAGTCCGGGGTAAAGGCATTTCCGCTTTGCGAGAGTATCGCATCATGTCTACTTTGAAAGGTGCAGCGGAAAATAAGAAAGATCAAAACCAAAGACAAGGGGCTTTCCTTGCTTACGAACTGCTTTCCCTTATTCTAGGCCGTATATTCGAACCGTATGTTATTCAACTTGTGCCGCAGTTGTTAGCCGGGTTCGGAGACTCGAGCACGGATGTCCGCGAAGCGTGCTTAGATGCGGCTAAAACATGCTTTGCGAACCTAAGCTCCTACGGCGTGAAGCAGATCTTACCTACTCTTTTAGAAGGACTTGATGACCAGCAATGGCGAAGCAAAAAGGGAGCCTGTGACTCTCTAGGCGCCATGGCATACTTAGACCCTCAACAACTAGCACTCAGCTTACCAGATATCATTCCGCCGCTGACTACAGTTCTGACCGACAGTCATAAAGAGGTCCGCGCATCCGCAAATCGTAGTTTGCAACGCTTTGGTGAGGTCATCAGCAACCCAGAAATCAAGAGCACCGTCGGTATTTTACTCAAAGCGTTAAGTGATCCAACGAAATATACCAACGATGCTCTTGACGCCCTTATTAAAGTGTCGTTCGTACATTATCTCGATGCTCCTTCTCTTGCATTGGTTGTCCGCATTCTTGAGAGAGGCCTAGGAGATAGGTCAGCAACAAAGAGAAAGTCGGCTCAGATTATTGGAAGTCTCGCCCATCTTACAGAACGAAAAGACCTTATTTCGCACTTACCTATTTTGGTTGCTGGCTTGCGCATCGCGATTGTAGACCCGGTACCTACTACTCGAGCTACAGCTTCAAAAGCCCTTGGTTCTCTCATCGAAAAGCTTGGAGAGGATGCGTTGCCAGATCTTATCCCCAGTCTTATGGCCACTCTTAAGTCAGATACCGGCGCTGGCGACAGACTAGGATCAGCTCAAGCACTCAGCGAAGTTCTCGCCGGCCTTGGTACAAGCCGTTTGGAAGAGACGTTGCCAACTATCCTGCAGAATGTCTCAAGCTCAAAGCCGTCTGTGCGGGAAGGCTTTATGTCATTGTTCATATTCTTACCGGCATGCTTTGGCAACAGCTTCGCCAGCTACCTCAACAAGATCATTCCACCGATCCTTGGAGGTCTTGCTGACGATGTTGAGTCTATAAGAGAGACCGCGTTACGTGCAGGTCGCCTTCTTGTTAAAAACTTTGCAACACGTGCTATAGATCTGCTCCTTCCTGAACTCGAACGTGGTCTTGCTGACGATAGTCATCGTATCCGTCTTAGCTCCGTTGAGCTTGTGGGTGATCTACTATTTAACCTTACTGGCATTAGTGGGAAAGCCGAGCAAGATGAGGTTGAAGAAGGTGCTAAGGAGGCCGGCCAGTCGTTACTTGAGGTCCTTGGAGAAGAGAAGCGGAACAAGGTTCTTTCAGCCTTATATATCTGTCGATGCGACACATCAGGACTGGTTCGTTCTGCGGCTATCAATGTCTGGAAGGCTTTGGTTGCTACTCCACGAACGCTTCGCGAGCTCATTCCTACGCTTACCCAGCTCATTATCCGCCGCCTCGCAAGCTCGAATATGGAACAGAAAGTTATTGCTGGCAACGCTCTTGGCGAGCTTATTCGCAAGGCTGGTGAAGGAGTTTTGGCAAGCCTATTGCCCACTCTTGAAGAAGGCTTGCACTCTACAGATACCGACGCCAAGCAAGGCATTTGCATTGCTCTACGCGAGCTTATAGCGTCAGCCTCTCCCGAAGCACTTGAAGAATATGAGAAGACACTGATCTCCGTTGTTCGTACGGCCTTGGTTGATCCTGATGTGGACGTACGAGAGGCTGCGGCTGAAGCGTTTGACTCTCTACAACGCATTCTCGGCAAGAGAGCAGTGGACCAAGTTCTACCTTACCTGCTCAATCTTCTTCGAACGGAAGAAGAAGCACACAATGCTCTATCAGCGCTTCTTACTCTGCTCACAGACCATACCAGGTCCAATATCATCCTACCAAACCTCCTTCCTACGCTCTTGACATCTCCGATGACGGCATTCAATGCTCGCGCCATTGCATCTTTAGCTGAGGTTGCAAGCTCTTCGATGACTCGAAGACTTCCAAATATTCTTAATGCTATCATGGATAATATTGTGAGCTGCAAAGATGAAGATCTTCTCTCGGAGCTTGATGCGTCTTTCGATACTGTACTCCTGTCTGTTGATGAGTTTGACGGCCTCAATACGGCCATGAGTGTTATGCTTGCTTTGGTAAAACACGATGACCATCGTAGGCGGTATTCTGCTGATATGCACTTGGCTAAATTCTTTTCTGGTACAGAAGTCGATATTTCTCGATATCATCCAGATTTGGTTCGTGCTCTACTCATTGCTTTCGACGACCGGGATTCGGAGGTCGTCAAGGCTGCTTGGACTGCTCTGAGTGAATTGACTAAACGTCTACGGAAAGAGGAGATGGAGTCGCTTGTTATATCTACTCGTCAAGTACTAGGTCAAGTTGGCGTTGCAGGCTCAAACCTTCCTGGCTTCTCTCTGCCAAAAGGAATCAACGCTATATTACCAATCTTCTTACAGGGCCTTATGAATGGAACAGCTGAACAGAGAACACAAGCTGCCTTAGCAATATCTGACATTATCGACCGCACAAGTGGCGAATCATTGCGACCATTCGTTACCCAAATCACTGGTCCTCTCATTCGCGTGGTTTCAGAACGCTCTGTCGAAGTTAAAGGTAAACACTTTCTCCGATATATATTTAATAAATTTAGCTGACGGGAAGATATAGCTGCAATCCTGTTCACCTTGAACAACCTTCTTGAGAAGATTCCCATGTACCTGAAACCTTTCTTACCGCAGCTTCAGAGGACGTTCGCCAAGTCACTCGCCGATACTTCTAGCGAGATTCTACGTATTAGAGCCGCAAAAGCGTTGGGAACTCTGATCACTTTGACTCCGAGGATAGATCCTCTTATTGCAGGTACGTATTAAAAAATATCTCCCAAAATTAACTGTATACTGACTTTGAATTTGAGAACTTGTTACTGGTTCTAAAACTTCCGATCAAGGTGTTAAGAATGCAATGCTCAAGGCCTTGTTTGAAGTTGTTAGCAAAGCAGGCAGCAACATGAATGAGGCTTCAAGAAATGCGATTCTTGGACTCATTGATACTGACACCGATGACGCTGACGGTGAGTTCTTCTCCCTGTTAAGTCATTGTATCTCTAATAACAGCGTAGACGTCATGGCCATCACCAACGCGCGCCTTCTTGGAGCTCTTATCAGGAACCTTCCCGCTGATATTGCCAGTAGCCTTATCAAGTACTTTGGCCTCTGCTTTCCAATGGTTTGAGATGTTCACTGACAGTTATTTAGGAGCCGTGTCCTCACAACTCATTTTAGCAAAGCTTCAGTTTTAGCCCTCAACGCAATTCTTTTAGATTCACCAGAAGCTCTAACGGAAGCATTCGGAGAGGAAACACTCTCCACCATCTGTCAAGGAATTAGCGAGGACGTAAGTTTGGTTAATTTCTTTTATCGCAGCATATTTGCTAATATAGCCTCAGCAGCCTACGATTGCAGACAATTGCGTGCTGGCCGCTGGTAAGTTCCTGTTAACAGAATCTACCAATAAGAGCTTCGAGTCTACCAAGGCTCTATTCGAAGCTCTTGCTCCCGTCATCCAGCCCGGCAACCCTGTAGACACGCGGCGACTGGCACTCGTCGTTGTTCGAACGGTGAGTAGAGAGAATAATGACCTTGTCCGACCACATCTTTCTCTGCTTGCACCACCAGTCTTTGCTAGTGTCAGGGATCCAGTCATTCCGATCAAACTTTCTGCGGAAGCTGCATTTTTAGCCATTTTCTGCGTGGTGGACGAAGAGAATGCTGTTTTCGAGAAATACCTCGCCGGGCCGGGTGCCAGCTTGTCCCCAAACACGAAGCGGAGTATGCAAGACTATTTCAAACGAGTGGCAATAAGATTAGGCAGTCAAGCCAGAGAACGGAGGGATGCGGAGGGTGGTCAGGGTGGATTGGGCCTATCGAGTGACGAGAAGGAGGACGAACGGGAAGTTTGGAGTGTGGGTAAGGTCGATCTAGGGGAAGGGATCTTTGGTGATGATTAGATAAAATTGGGTGATGATTGTATGATGCGAATGAGTGATGAAGCCTCATGCATGGGGGCGCAAAAAACATTTTGTTCGTAGCAGGCGTGCGCATGGGGGGTCTTTCTAGGACGAGATGGATCATATTCTTGCCCTCCAGGCATCCCAACTTATGTCTTTCTCGTAAATAAGTAATGGAATCCTCCAAGGCCCCTTTTGATCATACACCTGAGGACGCAGCGTTGGTGTCCCGGGGTGACCACTCTAAGTTCGGTCATTGGGGTGTTCAACCACCACACCACACGACACCGCAACCTTTGCGAACTGACCGCATGGCTGTAACGGCCTGTTCGCCATCAACAGCGCCACCCCTCATAGATAATCTTCACTCTTCTCATCTCCACTATTCTCTCAACACTTTAACTGGCTTAATTCACGCTTTAGGTCCCTCGAAAGAGGGCGTATTCACATTTTCAGCCTTGTCGCGTCTTTGAGGCTTCATCACTCGCCATGGCCGGCACCATCCGTCCGGACACCATCACTGTATCTACCTCGACTCCTATAATCCCTTCAAAAGCGCCTCCATCCTCTACACCTACTCTGAAAACGGCGGGAAAGCCCACAGTGTCTGCCCAGCGCATCGATCTTGAGCCTCTGTACACAACATTGAAATCGGTTATTGGAGACATAGACTGGGCTATATATAAGGAAAGCATAAGTCTATTTGTATTAGGTATATACTCTCGGCACCTTGCGCCCTAGATATACTATCAGAGATATTATGAGAGAGCCACAAAGCTGACAATACTATTTCCCCCAGGCCAACTCAACCAAGACGAGCTTTCACGGCGCATAGATCCCTTCATATGTAATGACTCCACTCGCGAGCATCTCCATAACCAATTCATAGCAGCAATATACGGAAATGCGTCGCGCGACAGCCCCGAGCCCGGCGTGGCGAGCTGGGTCAGCGCGAACGACAAGCCGACGACGATCGCGAAGCCGGCAACGGGAGATGAAGCTGAGAGAAGGCTAAAGACTGAGGTGATGCAGTTGCCGAGGAGAGAGAGGAAGAGATTAAAAGGGATACAGGAGGTATGATTCCTTTATGTGGGCGAAAGCTCCCAATTACTGCTCTGCAATTACGTTATGGGAACTGGCATTAAACTTTGGGGCAGGCTCCATTCGATATGTTCACACAAACTATGAGCGATTACCATAATGCGCGACAGATCAAGCATCCAGACACGGGGCCTGCATCTGCGGGCGGTTATAATAAGACCAGTAAGTCGGATCCCTTCCTCGGCGACTGTTCCCACATGACCTATTGTCTTGCGCATACTAACTGGGCCTCTTTCCTTAGACTGGGACCTTGAAATCCGCAAGCGCTACGCTCAGCCTCTCTTTAGCGAAACAAACGAATTCCCCGATAAAGAAACCATAGAAGCGCGCATGCTACCCATATGCTATGAAGAAGGCCTGCCCTCAGGCTGTGCGCCCGGAGCCGCTGAATTTATGAACATAGCCACTGAAACATATATAAAAGAAGCCCTGTCCAATTTTTTCGGCCGCGTTAGTTCAAACGGCGACGCTTACATCAAGACGGCGAGCTACAAAAGGCAGCTGGAAAAGGAGGAAGAGAAGTGCTTACGAAACGAAATCCGAAAGAATGATGGGGGCCTGTTACCTGTGGAGGTGGAAGCTGCCTCAAAGCGGCCTGCACTAAGCATGGCAGACCTAAAACTCGCACTCGAGCTCGGCGATGGGTATCTAGGTCAGGTGCCGTTGATTGCGGGTCAAATCATTAACGGCGGACACCTTGACGTCGAGTTCGAAGGGCGAGAAGTCGGCGACGAAGTAGCGCGCGTGCCGGATCGCGTAGGCAAGGCGAACGGCATAAACGGCATGGGTGCGGTGAATGGCGTCGCATACCACATTGATACGGATGCCATGGCCATTGATGAAGCAGATTGGGGGTGGCAAGGTGGGGGAGTGTCGGATCTGGATACATTGAATGGAGTGTTAGATCAGTGTCTTTCCGTGGGACTCTGATAGCTCATCCACATTCAACTCGCCACCTTCCACATTTCCCTTTTACGCTTATTTTTTTTAGGATGCGGCGTTATCTATCAGTTCTGAGGATTTTTCTACGCGCATATCGCTGGGGGGTGTCATACTACCTGCATGAAGGGCATCAGGGGCGTCGGCGGCTATTGTGGATTTGCGTTATTCAGTTCGTTTTCTATTTTTTATTCTCTGCCTTTTAGCAGGCGGTTTACGTTGGGTGACTGCAGAATTGCGCAAAGCGGGGCTGTGCCTTTATCTGAAAAAGAGCAGGGAGTCGTGGATCTAGGGGCGTTCTATCGTGGGTAAAAATGGTTTTCTATCTGATACCCCTCACAGAAAGAAGGAGCGGTGTTAATATGGTAAGCATGTGTTACATAAATTCTACTAAGATTTCATCACGCTTTAGTTCTTGAGATTTACGTTCCTGGAGGCGTGTACTTAGTATTTTCTTGCTATCATCTTACTTTAGAGTTCGTAGTTATGCACTTAGGTCCTAAAATATCACCTAGCGCTCGCTAGCTACCTTCAGGGCACTATCATTAGTCCTAGGCAATCAACACTTTTTACTATAATATTTCCTCATACAGTAATGACCTCAGACCACTAGCGCGATTTCAAACTACCGGCTTGTTAGTGTTAAAACAGCAATTTAGTAATTGCGCCAACTTTAGCAACCTGCAGGTTGCGCTGGAGAGAATAAGATTAGTCCTAGGCAATCAACACTTTTTCCATACTTCCTAATCCGGTAATCGCCTCAGATTCCCAGCCTTTCTTGCAAAGTACGAATATTCTCAACAGAGGGAGCAGCTCAGATATCAGTGGATTATAACTCCCTTCGAGGCACTATAATCCTTTTTCACAGTCAAGGCTAAGTTAATCGTGTCTCTCGGGTTACGCTTTTTATACTACAATCTACCAGCTAAATAGTACACATTCAGTAAAGCCGTCCTGCCCGGCCGATCACGCGTCAATAGAGAACTAAACATCGCTTCAAACGCCTTCCAGGCTCCGCTTATAAATACAAAAGCCACTCAGTACTGCTTTGTTCTATTCCAGCTTCGTGATTGCAATCTTCAAGATCTCTTCAACGCTCTTCCCTGCATTTTTCGGATCCTTAGCGACCTGCTGCCAAATTTCTCCGTGCTTTGGTTCTGCCATCGCTATCTTGCTAAGGACTTCCTCTTTTTTCTCCAGAGTACCATGCTGCTCCAGGAACTTATAGTACCACGCCCACGTGTCTCCCAAGTCAGCATCAAGCACGATAGCTTTCTCAAACCAAGTCGCCGCTTTCTCGAGCCTACGCTCGCCCCAAAAGATTCGTGCCACCGTGACGAAGAGGATAGGATCGTTGTCGACTTTTTTAATCGCTTCCAGAGCTCGCGGTTTCCGCTGCGTCCGGGATTCGAGGTGCATGATCTTTTCAGTCCAGAGCAGGCCAGAGTTGGGCACTTCCTGTAATGCCTGCGCCATGAGCTTGTTCGCCGCTGCCATGTTGCTAGCACGACGTTCGAGACGTACACACTCGCAAAGAAGCACGTCATTCTTTGGTACCGCAAGACGAGCTCGGTCCAGCGTGGAGCGAGCTCTGACGATAGCACCAGACCTCTCTTGGACGCGGCTAAGTAGAATATATAATGGTACCGCTTTTGGACAAGCGCGTGTGCCAATTGAATATGCCTCTTGCGCCTCCGGAAGTTTGCTCATCGACTCGTATAGCTGTCCTTTAATGGCATGGAGCTTCCAAGCATTAGGAAACAGTCGTAGTCCCTGGTTAGCGAGGTCAAGGGCTTCATCCACGTTACCGAGATTCCTCTCAAAGGTAGCACTCCTGATCCAAATTCGGTCAGTAGAGGCTTCATTTCGTGCTATTCGAAGGAAATCCCGGGCTTGGTTGAATTGTTTTGCATCGATTTCAAGGTCGACCGCCCTCGTGTAAATGTTTTCGTTGCCCGGAAGTTGGGTAAAGGCCCTGGCAAGAACTTTCCTAGCTTCGTCAAATTCTCCCGCGCTGAATCTCTCTCGCACCATTAATAGCCAGAGTGCTTCGCTCCCCGGGCAGGCATCCACCGCCTTCTCCAGCAATTGCAAGAGTGCTTCTCTAGTGCCATGATTCTTTTCTAAGTCGGCGGCCGCCTGCCAGAGGGTTTTACTTTGATAGAAGATTCGCAACCCATAAGCATAAATTGCCCTTGCGGTTTCATACTTGCCTTGACTGATAGCCTCACGTGCGTCTTCAGTAAACGTCTCCTTGCGATCGTCATCTTCATCCAAGCCCCAAGCTAACGTCGAGTTTATGATAGCTGTACAGGTAAGGATAGCGCCTTCTTCCTCGCACTTGTAGGCTTCTTTTATCCACTCTTCTCGCTTGAGCATAGCATTTTCGCGTGCAAGAGATTTCACCGCACGTTCCATGATTTTAGACACCATGACATTAGCACCAAGCTGTTCCTGAAGGCGGGCGGCCTGAATCCAGATGGCCGAGCTTGTGGGTATGGCTTTTCGGGCTTGATTTAGAACTATTTGTGCTTTTTCTATAATAATATTAGTTATGGCGCCCCTCCTAACAGTAGGGATAAATTGAAAGACATACCAGGATCACATAGCCTGCTGTAACCCAACCACAGTTCTTCGGCAAGGGGGACAGTTTCCACGGCTTTAGCAAATAGTAGTCTCACTTCATCCTCATTTTCGGTCTCGTTTATCAGGCTCTTCCAGAGCAAAACTGATTGAGAGTTGTGATCTAAGGCCTGACGTAGTACCTTCTTTTTCGCGGATGAAGTGCTCTCCAATTCGACGGCGCTCACCCATAGTGAGACGGCGCGTGGATTCAACTTGAGGGCATTTGCCGCAATTATCTTAGCGTTGTGCAAATTTTCCCGGTTGATTCTGATGTTCTCTTGCCAGCAGTCTATTGAATGGGGACACAATTCGCACCCCCTTGCAATGACTTTCCTCGCTGTCGTGAGTTTGCCAGCGAACTCTTCTAACCGACAAAGGGCCACGTGGCCGGGCCCGTTCCGCAAGTTCGTCTTAACAGCCGACTCAAGCAGGATTCGTGCCCTGTTGATGTCCTCGACCGGGACTTCTCCAGCCTTCAGTTCTGACTTTTCAAGGGATGTCAGATATCCTTTATGATCGACTCCCAAGCTGGTCTCTGTTCCTGAAGTATTGGCAGCCGCTGAATCAAGTCGGACTTGCAGTGCTGATTGTTGTGCTTGACCAATAGAAGCAAAGTTCGTCATAGTGCCATCCGAAGTGTCCGACGTTGATATAGAGGTATCCAACTGTCCAGATGCAGCTGCACCAGCAATAACGCTATCGGGGACTGCATAAAATCGATTGTTTAATCTTGCCTCCCTAGCTCGTTTGTTTCTCCCCGTCATATCTATAAAAAAAAAAGATTAGTATAGTTGCGCAGGAAGCAAAACAGGTAACACGGAAACAAACCTCCGACTTCTGGCAGAGCAGCCCATTCCTCTTCTGTTACGCTCCCAAGAGCTCGTTTGAGATCAGCGAATTGCTGTTGAATCTTCGGGTTGTTTCTCTCGTATTCTTCTCGTTCTTTCTTCTCGCGTGCTTCCCTATACGGATGGAAACGTCTTATGTCGGTAATCTGTTCCCCAAAACCAAATGAAATCGATAAATTGAATAATTCAAAAGCTAGAGCAGGGACCTAGGAAGATGGGGAGACTAACCTTCTTACTTTACGCCGCCGATCCATACGGTCATCTACGGCTTGATATAACCTATCCGCCTCATCATCATCTCTGTCATAATTTATCCCAGAAGCAAACAAGCCAACTTCATTATCCGGGTCTTGGAAGCGGTCATCGTCATCATCGTCATCCTTCTTCTCGGTAGCACCGTAAGCTGAAGGTGCAGCTTGTCCGAGCTGTGCCGCGCGTTTTGCAAGCAACTCTTTCATCTGTTCCTCACTGGGGCCTTCCCTAGCAGGGCCCAGATCGGATCGAGTTGTAAAACCCGTTGCGCCTCGCCCGAGACCGGCGACATAGTTCTCGGGCGCCTGCTGGTTGAGGAAGTCCCTACGACCCGACATGATTGTAATACAAATGATTCGGGGATAACAATGCGCAAAAGGCCAACAAAGCACAAGGGCTACGTTCGGGGGTGTCGCGGCGCGTCCACTGCCTGAAAGCTTGCCTAGTGTTGTGTCAGTTAGTTCAGAGACTGAAGGAAAGTAATCTCGATGAGGCTTTTTGCATTTCGTCCTAGATGCGATCTGAGACGTACCTTTCAGTAACGCTTTCTGTAACAGAGAAGACAGAAGATGTTATGGGAACTTCCCGATGTGGGCT
The DNA here is from genome assembly GCA_001692915.1 of Glonium stellatum. Lineage (NCBI taxonomy): Eukaryota > Fungi > Ascomycota > Dothideomycetes > Gloniales > Gloniaceae > Glonium > Glonium stellatum. The sequence goes on from KV750092.1 coordinate 51,892, forward strand.
GAAGTTGGAGCTTGAGATCGACATGAAAATCTTGATGAGTCAGTCATTCATATCAATCCCAAAACCTCTCTAATCATAACCAAAACTATCTAAATACAGGAAACTTTACATCCCAAGCAACAGGACATTGAAGCGCTTCTAGTCGTCTAAAATTAAGAATATTTTCTATGAACTCTCGCAGCCCCCACCATAACTCTTCTCAACCTCCTACAACTAGTGCGAAGGTTGAAATAAAAGTTACCGTTACGCTATGAGTTTCAGGCGTGGGTCTCTTCTAGGTCCCAGTTACTGTGTCTTATAATACATTTCTCGTCATCCGACAAGGCAAGAAAATAACTACAACTCCCAAAACCAAAACCGTACACCTCCCCTAGTAGTGCACATTTTTTTACAGCGCCTTAATGCTTTGGAAGAACGGATTCTTCAACAGTTTCTCATTCCCAGCCACCAACTCTCTCATTTTCTCCACCTGTTCCGACTTGCTCAGCCCTTTCCCTTCAACCTCTTGCTTCCACTTCACCAAAACCTCCTTCAGCAGTACACTGCCCTCCTCGACATCTTCCTTTGACGCCTGCACAAAGTTCTCTTCATGTTTACCCGAAAAGTCTTCTAACTCATCTGCTTTCCGTTTTGCCATATTAATGACTTTCTGTGGGAACCGTACAAGCTCCGCAACGTGAATGCCGAAGGACTGGTCGCAGACGCCGGGCTCAACCTTGTAAAGAAGCGTTACCTCGCGCTTGACCTTGGAGCCGTCGGCAGCTTCACTGATATGTGCCACCACATGAAGGTTCTGCACTTGAGGGTAGGTATCAACAAGTGCAGTCAGTTCGTGAAAATGGGTTGCAAAGAGCGCAAATGCGCCAATCTCCTTGACGATGTGCTCAGATATGGCCCAAGCTAGACCGAAGCCGTCGTAAGTACTCGTCCCGCGGCCCAGCTCGTCGATAATAATGAGAGATTCTTTTGTTGCTGATTTAAGAATATTTGATGTCTCTAGCATCTCGGCCATGAAGGTTGAAACCCCCTTTAGCTGAGAGTCACTCGCACCTACTCTCGCAAGGATACAGTCAAAGATGGTGAGTTCGGCCTCGGAGCATGGCACGAAACAGCCAATTTGTGCCATCAGTGCAATCACCCCGATTTGTCGAATATAGGTGGATTTACCACCCATGTTTGGCCCCGTAATAATGATGAACTCAGACGATCCACGCTCCAATGACACGTCGTTAGTGATAAAAGAAACATCATCTTGCATCTCCATGCAAGGATGTCGGGCTTCCCTGAGGATTGTGTTGCCAGAACCACGGGGGTGCATTTTCGGTCGCGTGTAAGCAGTCGGCGCATGGATTGAAACATGAGCAAAGCTGACTATAACGTCAAGATGCGCAAGGACACCGGCCAATCTTTCAATTACCGGACAGTATGATGCTATTAGTGGATCAGCAATATAGCAGATAGTAAGCCCGTACTTAAATATATTATATTATGCTTACCCGCAACGTTAACCACTTCATTCACAAGACCACTTTGTGTTCGATTATAATTCTCAGAAAGCTGATCAAATTCTCTCCGTAATCCTTGAAGAGTAGACGTTGTGAAGTAAACGCCATTCTTTTGGGTCGAGCATTCCTGATACTCCCTTTTGTTCCGAATGCATGCGGATTCCTAAGGAGAGTCAGTACTTGCTCGCAGCAAGGGGGGGAACGCCCACATTTCGAGTCAGCCGAAAACACCACCCATGAACCCTGTGGTTCTCGAGAAAGAGTTTCTTGTCGATTTCTTGATTAAGATCATGACCCACCTTCCGGTGTTCGGACTCCATGTCGTGCTTCAGTCGGTCAAGCTTCTTGCGAATGGTTCGCAGGCTATCGTCGAACTCTGGTTTGATGATAAATTCGTGATTATCAAGTGCATCTAAATCAACTGTTGTCTCAACCATCTCCTGTAGCTTTGCTAGGCTGTCGGAATATTCCTAGGGCAGTCAGTTTAGTCCAAGTTGCTACTAAGCTAGGAAGCTGGCAACCTACTCTAAGCTTTACTGTGTATTCAGCATCCAAAGGATCCCGATATTGCTCATCCATAACCGCCTCAAGCGTACCAAGAAAACCAGGAAGACGGATTGTAACCTGATATGCTCTCACAACATCCTCGAGATTGGCCATCTTTCGTTGGAACTTCTTAGACAGTCTGTAAAGATCCGGTATCGACCTCAGATGTTCTTCTTGCATCGTTTGTCTCAGCTCCGTGTCCATGACAAATGCTTCTACTAACTGCTGTCTCCTCTCAATTTCTTCATCATTCATGAGAGGCTGCTTTAGCCACTGCATCAGCAGACGACTACCGACAGGAGTTTTGCAGTGATTTAGTAAGCCGTAAAGGCTCATCGTCTTTGATCCATCTCTTGGGCCAGGCATAAGGTTGAGTGCTTTAAGGGCAGCGGCGTCCAGCTTCATATATTGTGATAGGTCGTGTTGGTATAGCTGGTATTGCCCAAAGTTAGAAGGATCTGACATGACACCGAGATATTTAATCAGGGCCGCTGCAGACCCCATTGCCAACTTCAAGTCGGTCTGTGGAAGAGTGCCAGCTGCTCTGTCATCCCGAAGGAGTCTTGTCAAATCCTGTTCGATATCCTTTGTCCCAAAGTCGGCAAAACCCCTTTCTGAAACAGCGCAGCCACAATTATCTGCAATTGTTCGTAGTTTATTGAGCTCGACATCCTTCCTCGTGCCATCTGCTTGGACCAGACATTCCTTCACTCCTAGCTGGATGAGAAGTGATTCAAAGTTGGAGTATAAGTCGTTATCAAGAAATTCACTGACACCCAGCTCTCGAACGCTGGCGTCGGCAAAGCATACGCCTACGTTCCTTGCCTCTGAGGCTTTCGCTGTAACCTTGACGGCGAGAATGATAGGCGCATTCTCGAGCTGGCCACCAAGCTCATCCTCTATATCTTGAAGGTTCCCTGGCGACGCCTATGAAACCATGAGCTTCTTTTCGCTTTGCAGATGTTGCAGTCCATACTTGCTTCGTCACCTTCCAATTCATACGTCCAGACGATTCCCATATCTCTACACGCTTGCTCAACCTAAACAGTGCCTCGCGGAGGAAGTTACGAAATACAGTGACCGATAGGGTAACCGATTCCAGTCCGGGTTCACGCCCCAGTTGACGGAGGACAGAGGTAGTGCGATAAACCTACTTACAAGTTAACGAGACCCTAGATGAAGAACAAATAGTACGTACAGTCCGCGCAATAAATGTAGCATCCTCTCCGTGGGCCGTATAGTAATCACCTCTATCGAATATCCTCACGGTGTCGTCTCCTTTCGAGGGAAGACCACGAAAAAACCGAATAAATCCCACCTCGTCGTCGACTTTGAGCTCAGGGCGAGAAGACATGTTCAAATGAGTCGTAGAAAGTGTCTGAGGCTTCTCAATGGCTCCGCGCAATACTGTACGGGAACAGAGGCAATTCAACTGGAGACGCGATCTCGCGTTTTCTGCCACCGCCTTTCCGACGCGAATCGATTTAAACTTCGCGAAGCTTCTTACATAACTCAGCACACTTACGTACCTACCCACCCAGCCTACCTGACACTATGCAAGCCAACCAACCACCCCAGTCTTAATAAACCTAGGAGTTCCAAAGCCGATGCTTGCAGCCCGCAAATTAATCCCAGTTTTATTCAAACAGTATGATTACCAATACATGGGGAGTTGTGTCTCAGTCGATCCAGTTGCATTACTTATACATGTCATTTCCTATATGATCAGATCACTCCGACATCAATGCTTTAAGAAGAGTATAAGCATCTACATTTCACTCATTCCCCGAAGTAGATCATTCGTCGAACATTGGCTAGTCGGTTATCAGATGCAGAAGAGCAGTCTCTTTTAACGCAATATCATCCGAAGCCGTACAGATTTACGGAGAAGCCCTCTCTAGACCGACAACTCTCACCTACAGGGCATCACCCTAATATCCGCCCAAGTATATAGTAACGACTGGACAAAACAAATACCAATATGCCGCACAATTTATCCATGTATAACCCCGAATGATTTCCATGATATTTCGATAAGAACAGCACTTTCCTTTTTTTTTTACCGTTAAAGTCGTGAGCCTCCCAGTGAAATTTATCGTTTTTCTTATCCTACTGAGACGCAGTCACGCCGATTGTCATACCACCATCTACACTAAGCACTTGTCCCGTCACCCACTGTGATTGAGGTAAACAGAAGTACAATACGGCGCCCGCTATGTCTTCTGCCGTGCCCAGCCGAGGCCATGGAGTGGCTCTTTTCATTAACCCAATGATGTCCTGGTTCTCAAAGTTTTGGCGTGCCATCCCGGTAGCTACCACTCCAGGTGCTATGCAATTAATGTTAATAAAGTCATTAGCGTATTCTAGGGCTCCGGAACGGGTCATGTGATCGATTGCTGCTTTCGTAGATGAATAGGCCACCTCTCCGGGAAATCCGAAGTGTCCGGCGCAAGACGATATATTGATTATTCGCCCTCGACTTCCCCATATACTATCAATATTTTGCTCGAGGGACTGCTGGATTGCAAGCCGTGACATCCTGGCTGTGCCCAGGACATTAACTGCTGTCATCTTAGACCACAATTCATCATCTTCCTCTACAAACTTCCGGAATGGTGCCCAATATCCGGCGCAATTAATCAATATATCAACCCGTCCAAACTCCTAATGCAGCGTTACTAGTGTTTCCATTAACGCGGAACATTGCTCAGGATCATACTGTTATTGATTTTTTGAAGGCTGCCTCGACCTCTTCACTGCTCGAAATATCGACTCTAGCAAAAGTAGCAGATCCTCCCTGCTGCACAATGAGATCCACGGTTGAGATGGCGATATCCGATTCGTAACCTGTAGGATTTGCCTCCTTTCTTAAATCGCAACAAACAAGCTTTGCCCCTTCATTGGCCAGGCTAATTGATATGGCGCGGCCCATTCCAGAAGACGATCCAGTCACTAACGCGACCTTACCTCTTAAGGAACCTGATGACATGCTTAGACTGTAAAAGCTTCGAAATGTCAAAGAGAAGTAAACAGAAAGATCTTCGATGACTCAAAGAGCGAAAGACACTCTACATGACTGTTATTTGAACTTCTCCACACTTTTCATATTTGATCTCAATATACCGGATCGGTCAGCATTAGCGTCGGACAAATTATGCCCGGCGGTGCATGCGCCGGGGAGTCTACCAATTTATTTACTAAGCCGGCCTGACATGGTGTTCCATATTCGTCCGGCAAACCATTCAGCTGCTTAGAATCTCATCGATACCGATAGTTTCATAAGTTTTCAGGACTACTAATTCTTACCCGATCTCCTGGGTACACCGACCATCGCACCACGTCCCTGGGTTCCGCCAAGTTGAGATCATCAATCATTTATATTTATCAAGATGTCGGAAGATTCTCAAACTCAACAAAAAGCTCCCGAAGTTTTCCCAGACACCCCAATTCCAATCAAGCACCATACTAGTCTCATCAATGTTGTTGTAAGTATTTCAACCTACCTGACGCAGTATTAGAAGCACTGACTGCTTTCAGACCATCATGGTGGCCGGGATCGGCGGGTTCGTATTTGCATATACAAACAATGCTATTGCTGGGACACTCGCACAAACTTCTTTCATTGCAAAGTTCCTTAGCGATGGTAACGCAGCCTCCGTGATCGGCGGGATCCTCGGAGGGTAATGATTCAGCCTAGAAAAAATAAGATGAAACACTAACAGATATACAGGTTCCTTGGAGGTGGTCTGATTGGCGCAGTCATTCAGGCCCCTATATCACAGCACTTCGGACGTCGAATAGCCACCGCCACCGCAGCTATTATCATTATTATAACAGCCGCGGTTCAAGCGGGAAGCGTATATATTGCAATGTTTATTACAGCACGTACAGTATGTGGGATTGGCGCAGGCATAGTTATCACCTATGTTCCCGTCTATATGAGTGAGATCTCCCCACCCCACGTAAGAGGATTGCTAGTTGGAAGCCACGCAATATCAATTGTGTTCGGGTATATCACATCTTCAATCCTAGCTCTAGCCTTCCATTTTGTCGACGAATCGTACTAATGGAGACTACAATTTGTTGTTCTGGCGTTCTTTGCTATAGTACTGCTCGTGTCTCTACTACTTATTCCAGAGTCACCAAGATGGCTAGTTGGGCAGGGCCGGTACGACGAAGCATGGAAAATTCTCGAACGTTTGCACTGGTCGAAAGGAGATCCAAACGCAACTTTAGCTCATGCCGAAATGGTTCAAATCAAGGCCCAAGTGAATGTGGAAAAGTCACTACCAACTGGATACATCTATATTTTCAAAACTCCACACCTAAGACACAGAGCGATCTGCTCCATTTTAGTCTGGTTCATGGGCCAATCCACTGGTATTCTTGTAATCGCTAATCTTACACCTACGCTGTTTGGTGCACTGGGATACGGCACGGTATTGCAACTCGCGTTTGCAATCGTCTGGACAGTATGCGCTCTCATCGGGTGTATTATCAACGCCAGTATAATGGATCGCGTTGGTCGCGTTAAGCTTTTAGGTAAGCTTTCAGGTATTTGTGGAGAATAGTTTACTAAATGATGCATTTAGTGGCGGGAGGCTACCTCTGTAGTGCCGTCCTGATTATCGAAGCTGTTCTTCAAAAGTACTATGCGGGCACAACCAACCAATCCGGACTAAAGGCTGCCGTTGCAATGTACTTTATATGGGGAATTATATATGGGTCCACGGTCGATTGTGTCGCATACGTGTACGTGAGCGAAATTTGGCCGACTCACCTTCGCAGTCATGGCAACACCATCGGCCTCGTTTCTTTTTTTGGCTTCGCAATTGCATACAATTGTCCTTCATCTACCGCTTTCGAGACAATCGGATGGAAATATTACTTCGTGATGGTTTCCGTCTGCATTGTTTCTGCTATCGCGATGCTTTATGTTCTTCCCGAAGTTTGTCCTCCCTAGCCCGTCAAATTTGATGACAAAAAACTGACTCACAAGCAGACAGCAAAACTTACGCTTGAAGAAATTGGTGCAAAATTCGAGGATGAAGTAGTGGTTCATTTGGACGAGGCTGTAAGTAGTGGCGGCATTATTCCAGAGAAGATCAAAACAGAGTATCTAGAAAAGGGACAAATTTCAGGCTGAGAGCCGCACTGAGAGCTTGTTTTGACCCCAATCGGTTGTGGTCACAGTATTTTAGACATCCTAGATCACGTCTCTCAATCTTCGAGCGTTATGTCCAATTAGTCCGAAGGACGAGACACATCCGTGCTCCTACATGCTACGGCTATTTGTGCTGTCTTTTCTTTACTCACAGAATTTATGCTGATGTTCGTCCGCGAACTAAGAATTATCCCGGAATATTTTGGCCTGCGTTTAAGTCCTCCCAACCTGAAAGATTCCGTCTGAGCCTATCATGCGGTGCCTATGGTGTGGGACCACGCTTTAGGTAGTTATGCAGGCTCTTGCCAATGATCGGACATTTTTATACCGGCTCATTTAATTTGTTAGAATAGCAACAGAGTAGGCGGCTATATATCAGCATGAGTATCTGGTCCTGGATAAAAAGCAAGCTACTATGATGCGTGGGAAATACTACACGGTTACTGGAGCAGCATCAGGAATTGGTAAGTCGACGGCAATCCGGCTTGCCGAGCTTGATGCCGCCGGCATAGCTATCAGCGACGTCAATTTTTCTGGCCCAGCAGATACCGAAGAGGCCCGTAGGTATTCCACACCAGACCGTGTGTATTTTTTTAACAAAACCAGGTAGAGCTCATGGCACGGTTATCATTAGCCGAAAGATTGATGTCAGGAACGTAGATGAAGTGAATGCCTGGATTGACGATGTAGTAAAGGTTTTTGGCAAGCTGGATGGCGCAGCAAATGTTGCAGGAGTGGCTGGGGGAGATGGCGATACTACTATCCAAACAATTGTTCGTCTTACATTCCCTATGTTTACTCAGGAAGAGAAATCGTCGTCTCGAAACCTGACATTCGGTTGGATTTCGTAGGTACAGAAAGACTGGGACTTTACGTTGGCCGTTAACCTAACTGGAGTAATGAACTGTATGAGAGCACAGTTAGGAAAAATAACCAAGCCAGGTGGTTCAATCGTCAACGTCTCCAGTACATCGGGACTCCGCGGCCTCCCCCACAGCACGGCTTATGCTAGCAGTAAGTTTGCCGTTATAGGGCTCACAGAATCGGCAGCTGGCGAGTTTGGAAAAGAGGGTGTGCGCATCAACGCACTCCTGCCGTAGGTTTTTCTATACTATTCGCTCGTGAACCTGATCTAAAGAGAGGCAGAGGCCCAATTAACACTAAAATATTCCGAGATGGCGAGGCGAAAGGCCTTTTTGATGCAAATACGATGTCAAAAGATACGCTGATGGGTCGAATGGGTCAACCAGAGGAAGTGGCCAAAGTTCTCTGCTTTCTACTAAGTGATGATGCATCATATGTTACTGGAGGTTCGTCTTCAAGCACGTTAACTAGACTGCCTGCTAATATTAGTAGCTCATTGGACTGTTGATGGAGGCTATTCAGCTTGCTAGCGTTCATCTCGCACAATAGTTCAACATGCCGCCCAATACATGATAGCAATCTGGTCTATGCCTAGGGGACGTGGCAAAGCGAGTTAATTTACTGGAAGATCTAAGATTCACTCAATAGTATTAGCTTAGACATGACTAATTTTGCGAAGTTACCAGGGTTTTAGGGCAATTCCCGACCATATCTACAAGGATTGAATAGTGCGAGGATTATCAAACAGATAACTTCGACCATGTTAAAATGGACATGTTAGATTTACTGCGCGTTAGGTCATTTTTTGTATTGAAATGCCGTCTATCGGACTAATGATCACCACCGTGCGAAGACAGCCCGAAATTCCTCCATCATCTCACATTATGACAAATCATCTACAGCTAGGCAATAATGGCAACGAGGATGCAAGAAATAGACACTCACAAACATTCTTATATATTACTCGAGAATTTTATTCGACGACTAATTAAAGCCACCGGTTTGCTTCACAACTATATTGATTATTATACTACCTATAGGCTAACATGGAGTTGAACGGTCCTCGATTCTTCGTTGTCGCTAGGGTGGTTGGATCACCTGGATCTTTTAAGAGGGTAAGCAAATCTGCACATTGTTCTAAAGGGCAATCCCAGTGGCTGGCCAAATTCCTGATATATCGAATCTTGGTATAAAAGTGGACCGAATTGCTCGTCCATCTCTGCAAAGTCTCTGCAACCGAGCCGCAAGGGAATTCGTATTACTGGGGCCGTGATCTGGATGGAGAGCCTGACACTCTCTGGGGCCTCGAGGGTTACAGTCACGCTGTCGGCTTCTTTATGGGTCATCCAGCGTCCGATGTGTTTAAGACTCAGATGGCATTTGTAGATTCAGAGAATCTGCTCAAGCAGGACTACGATTTACATCACTATGACCTTGCCGGTGGCTGGCTTACGCGTGCTGGTGATGCTGATCCCGATTCCAAGGAGAGTTTCGTGGTCGTGCATCACTTTTGGGCAAAAGATAAGGTGTTGAGGGATGCGTTGTTGGGGTGGTTGAATGTACTTGCAAAGAAAACCCTGGTTGGTCCGTTAGGAGAGTGGGGTGTGCAGAGCTGTGGTGTTCTGCGAGAGTGTAATGATCAACGTCTGGCGACGCTCTGGGTCAGGTAAGTCATTGGTCAAAATTCCTGTTTACGAGTTATTAAGTATAGGACGCTAAAGATAGCAAATTTTAGGACTAAAACAGAGAGCGATTTCAAGAAGTATCAGGCTTCGGGGTTACATCAAGATATTTTGGCGAATGAACTAAAGTCTGGCGGTCATATCATTGCGAGGACTGAGTTGCACAGGTCGAAGACTTTCAATGGCCATATAGATCAACTGGAACTGTGCAATAAAAACGATGCTTAGAGTAGTGGTGAAAGTAAATTGAAGTACTATTTTGCACATGTTCCCATAAAGACGAGTCTCCGTATAACCTAATCTCTATTTGTATAAAATATACATATAGTTGAAAAAACTGAAGCTCTGTCCCGTTACGATATAAGCACATTGCATGCGCGTAAAAGCACCTAAAAACCCTTATTATACTATAAGAAGGGATTACATACAGACTGTTACTTGTTCTTGTATATTTCGCTTTACATAAGATAATTGGTGATAAATTTAGGACAGGTGATATCGTATCATATTCTTAAAGCTAGTTTACGAATTAGGTCGAACAGGAAGTCAGAAGAGACATATTTTATAGACCATTGAACGGGGGATTAGAAGTCATGCCGCTGCTGTGCCGGGTTGCAATCTGCGTCAAGCATACCAGGTGGAAGTGTTAAGACATGAAGTAACTGGCCTAATGCTTTTAATTAGCAGCCTTTTATGCTGCTTTGCTTCTTAAAATAATTTTTGGTGCTGGCAATAATATGCTATCATGGTCATGACACATACAAATCATAGATAGCCATCCTCTACCCTAGTTGAAGACTTGCAGCCAAACGTTTATTACAAATCTGCCACCAACCGCTTAAATGCTATCAGCATAAACGAAACCTATCTACTGTTTCACCCCGGCTTTCTCCCAGATATAAACCGGCAGTACGTATAAAGCTGTTTTGATTTATCGTTAAACTCATTTCGGACAAGTGCAATAAGAACGTGCGTCTCAGCTTCTGACCATTTAAGTACACGAGTGAAATAGCCAAGAGTCACAGCTTCTAGCGCTTGGTTCATCTGCAGCTGTAGATAAAGTCCTATGTCGCGGAGTTTACGATCTTTCGGCCAGCCACCGATTGGGGCCTATATTAGAGCAAAATTATGAGCATCAAATTAATTTAGGCCATACTAACGTGAATGGTTGTGATTGAGTTATACGCACCTTGACAATCTGAGAGGTTACATCTGTAAACCCAGCAGCTTCAAGCGGCGCCTTAAGCTCAGCAGCGCAGTTCAACCGTTTACCCATCCCGACACTCGCCTCATCAATCAGCTTCTGCCATCGCATAATGGCAGAGTCCTCAGCCAGTCCTCCAGACCCCTGCGAGTAGAACCAGACGTCGAATTCTTGAATCTCGAGCCAGCCACCAGAGGAAAGGTGTGCTAGCGCCTGGCAATACAGTCGTTTCCAGTCGCCAATGCTACCAGCTAAGCTACGCTGATGTATATAGTCAAATCGCTGGCTTGACGGATATATCCAATCGGCTTCGAGATCATCGACTAGGAAGCGGCAGTTTGGCGCCACCCTGCATATGTATAGTATCAGCGGGGCAATCCCTGCAGTGTTTAAATGTAGTAGGGCATAGCTTGCCATGTTGGTTGAATAGGGCTAAGGTCGACGCCTTTAACATTTCATCGTTAGCTATAGTAGATAGTATAGGGAACGTTGAATGGCTACCTACCTAGCACGTCCGCACCAGGAAATTGACTAGAGACGCATCAGTGACTGTACGGTCAGCCAAGTGGGATTTTAAGGCGCACTCTGAAAAATCTAAAGCCCATAACCCTGTTCCTGTCCCCATATCCATGACTCTGTTCGGATTTGAAATGGGAGCTGTAACGATGCTGCCTCCCTGGAGTAGAAGATAAATGTGGTGGAGCATATCTAGTCGGTCTTGCTCTTTTTCATCATTCGGCTTTTGAAAGTTAGCTTTTAGAGGATGCAATGTAACTCGACCAGCGCATCGTACGAAGATATATTTGCCATCATGAAACTGATGGTATCTCCTGCCATTCTGTAGGCCCATGTAAGCACACTAATTGGCGGATAGAATAGGCCTGGCGGGCACTTACTTCGTACCTGCGTTTCAGGATATTAGTGTACTGCCGGCTAACCTAAAGCTCGAAAGGCCAGGGAGGGAAATTTCTCACACATAGTCCAAAACAGATGATGTGATAGAGGTTGTCAGGAAAGAGCCCTCGCTACGCTTAATATTAGCTGACAGGTAGCTACATCATATAGCGTAAGTTAATACCTTCTACTAAATGCCGAATCCGTATCGCTCGTGGGATCTTCACTACTCTGTACGACAGTCAATAAGAAGTGTAAATATGCTGCTAGGGGGTCTCTCCTGAACATCTATGTGAGAACCTTGGTCAGCCGATTGGGCATCCTCTTCACTGTGTCCCTGGCTATGAGAGGTCATAGCCACTGATAATAAAACGCTTTATCAGGGCCAAGATACAAAGATTTTAGACTGCGATGACCCGAGCGGATTAATATGCGGGGAACGGCGCTTGTAAACGGAATGGCCCAAGCGCAAAAGCCAGGGCAAAATGGCAGCCAATTAGATAGTTCCCCGAACGCCATACACGAAGCGGCGTGGAAAACCAAGCTTCATGTCAAAAGAAGAGGCGTTTGGTGAACTGCACAACCGTTTTGGCTGCAGGACACAGTACCGAGAAATGTTTGCATGTAACAGCCCACATTTTCTGCATGTTCAGAGCACATGTCCTCTCCACGCCTGTATGCACAGTAGGTATGGATATGCAATTCATGTGAAAGTAAGGCTTCCTAGTCCACTGATAATCCAGACCCTTCGTAAAGTTCGTAACTCATAAATTTCATCGTGCCACATACATCATCCAAGGCCATTAACAACCTATCCCTACAGCTCTTCGCCCCCAATACCAGTCTACCTCCGAACACGAATCCTAACCCCATTACTCTCCGGCCGATACAGTGGAGTGACTCCATCACCAACGATTTCAAGATCACGATAAGTAGTTTCGTAGAGCTCCAACCATCCCTTGTCTGCCGGGAAATGCACATCAGGACTGCCATACTGACAAAAAACGGCTGCAAGAGAAAGATACAGCTCTGCATACGCGAGGTTGATGCCGACACACTGGCGAGTACCCCGCGAGAATGGCATGAGACACTTGTCCAAACCCGGGTTATCGATCCACCGTTGAGGCTGGAACTGCATCGGATCTTCAAAATAATCCGGGGAAAGATGGATCAACAGGCCAGTCATGGAGATCGGAATTCCGGGTCGCAGCACATACGTCTTTTCCTTTGGTTTTCCGCTGCCCTCTCCAGGAATTTTAGCAGTGTAAGTGAGCATCTCATGAGTCGCGATCCGCTGCAGTCTCGTGCTAATACCGTTACTGATACGCAGACCCTCTTTGATGACAGCTGTAAGGTAGGGTAGCTGCTCGAGTTTTGCTACCGGAGGAAGGTTTTCCGTATCTGAAATTGCAGCTACGAGCTCGGTCTTAAGCCTCTTCATCTCGGCAGGCTGGCATAGTAAGTGATAGGTGATCTCTGAGAGCGCAGCGGCGGTGGTAAGTGTGCCTGCAATAACAGTCACCTGACCATCTTGCCACAGGCGTGAGGGTGACTTTTCCTGTTCAGGGAGATCACTGCTGAGAATTTCGTGAAAGATTGTCGTTTGGGATTTAGCCTTATAGAGTGGGTCATTCCGATGAGAGTAGATTTCCGAAACATGTGCTATCACATCCTAGACAGGTAAGAAAGTTTATTGATTAACATGGGCTTCCCTCAAGCAAACAATAGAGCCAATTGGGCTGCTCTTTATTTTCCGGGTAATGGGGCAATGGTAAGGGATACCTTACCTTGTTGAGCTTAATATAACTTGCTATCTCAGGATTAAGGGCTGTTTGTGCGCTATCTGGAAGAATTTTCATAAGAGACAAAATCCAAGGCATTTGTTTGATGAAGTGACCCATTCGTGCACCGATTTCGCCTGCTTCTTTGAAGCTGGGGTCGAAATCTGGTGCCCCCACCCGATTCTCGTCACGCGCGAAAGCATACTGCATCACAATATCTAAAACCATTAGCGCCGGAAATATATGGACATTATAATGGAAAGGATGGTACCATTAGTAAGTGCCGCATAGGCCAAGGAAACCGGCATAGGCTCTTCGGATTTTTGGAATTCTTGAAGCCTGCCCATTAGTTTATTCAGCGCTTCCTCGATGCGCGGCTGTAGACTGCGAACTTTTGCCTTAGAGAAGTACGGGTTCAGAGCTGCTCTACGCATGCGATGTACATCATGACCAGGAGTACCAAAAGCGGATTGAGGCAGGCCAGATTGGTTGGTGAAGAAGGTCCACTTATCCCGTTTCCGCGCTGCACCAGTATAAATCTCATCATAATAATCGGCGTCCTGAATATGGACCTCTTCAGGATTGATGCGTATAATAGGGCCGTATTTCTTATGCATTTCTTTTATCTTCCAGATGTATTGGCCCCCACATGTAACATCGTAGTAGAATTCATACCTGCAGTATTAGGGTTAGTTTGGCGTTAATCGAGGACTTGCATTAACGATTTGTCTCGACAGCGCAGAAATCGACCGCAGGTCATATTACGTTCCTCTACATATGAATTTGTCAATAATCTACTTACCAGTATGTAAGTTTTGCCAAGAGAGGCCCAGGAACCTCTCTGGCGGGAGTGAGGTAAATGCGATAGAAAAATAGGCCAAGGACACGGGTTGTTGAAAGTAGCACAACAGTATAGGCCACTATGAGCGTCCAGGGTACGTTCAGGTTGATAAGGTCAGTCAAAATAGCCATGGCTAACCGAAAGTCGATTGATCTCCCGTACAACTAATTGATAAAGCGGTAAAGCGACATAAAAGAGATGAGACACTCAGAAGTTCGGCTGAGAAGGGGGGAACAGGACGAGGGACGTTAGATGTGCAAGCACAGACAACAGAGTGGGGAACCATTACCTGGTCACAAAGCGTCGGCGTTTTGAGGCGCTCGCCTGCATGACACTGAACCGTGTGTCACGCCGAAAATAGTGTACTAAATCCGAGCTAAAAAAAAGCCGCAAAATGCAGCTGTTTAGATTAGGAAGTACAGCGGGATAACAGAGGGGGATCTTTTATGTCTGCACCTTGGCAAGCAAGGATATTAATAGTTCGCTAACTTGGTTTAAAATTAACAAAACCTGTTAGCTGTTCTAATGACTTGTAGTTGGGCCTAGATACATAGTGCTGGCTTGGCAATCGCAAAGTTTTCAGACCGCAGTCTTGACTCGATTGATTATTCATTTAGCTGAAGGCTAGTACCTCAGATTGAGGATGTATCAGGTGATTACCAAGACAATATGACGGAGCGCTTATCTCATAAATCAGACGCTCCGTAGAGGAA